>SJYA01013848.1:0-10621 GCA_006410615.1 Neotragus moschatus
TCTTCATAGAACCGTTCAACTTCAGCTTCTTCAGCGTTACTGGTTGGGGCATAGACTTGGATTACTGCACTCAATACTCCAGCAAGTATGGAAAACTCAGCAGTGGCCACAGGACTGGAAAAGGTGCTTTCATTCCAATCCCAAAGAAGGACAATACCAAAGAATGTTCAAACTACTGTACAACTGCACTCGTTTCACATGCTAGCAAGGTCATGCTCAAAATTCTCTAAACTAGGCTTTAACAGTATGTGAATCAAGAACGTCCAGATGTACAGCTGCAGCTAGTAGTCAGTCATGTCTGACTTTTTGCAACCCCATGGACTGCAGCCCACCAGGATCCTCTGTCCATGGGATTCTCCAGGCAAGAATGCTGGAGTGGGTTGCCGTTCCCTTCTCCAGAGGATCTTCCCCACCCAGGGGTTGAACGCAAGTCTCCTGCGCTGCAGGCAGATTCTTTACCATCTGAGCCATCAGGGAAGCCCATCCAGGTGTATAAGCTGGATATTAAAAAGGAAGAGTAACTAGAGATCAAATTGCCAACATCTGCCGGATCATAGAAAAAGCAATAGAATTCCAGAAAACAACTACTTCTGCTTCACTGACCATGCTAAATCCTTGGACTGTGTGGATCATTACAAACCATGGAAAATTCGTAAACAGATGGGAATACCAAACCACCTTACCTGTATGTGACAAACCTCCAGACAAACCTGTATGTGGGTCAAGAAGCAACGGTCAGAATCCAACATAGAACAGCAGACTAGTTCAAAATTGGCAATGGAGTATGTCAAGGCTGTGTATTATCATCCTGTTTATTTAACTTATATGCAGAGTACTTCCTTCGAAACGCTGGGCTGAGGAAGCACAAGCTGAAACCAAGACTGCTGGGAGAAATATCAATAACCTCAGAAACCAGATGAGATCACCCTTATGGAAGAAAGCAAAGAGCTTTGAACTAAAGAGCCTCTTGATGAATGTGAAAGAGGAGAGTGAAAAAGCTAGCTTAAAACTCACCATACAAAAAATGAAGATCCTGGCATCTGGTCCCATCACTTCATGGCAAATAGATGGGGAAACAGTGGAAGCAGTGACAAACTTTATTTTCTCCAAATGGTGACTACAGCCATGAAATTTAAAGATGCCTACTCCTTGGAAGAAAAGCTATGCCAAACCACGACAGCAAATTAAAAATCAGAGACATTACTTTACCTACAAAAATCTGTAGAGTCAAAGCTATGGTTTTCTCAGTAATCATATATGGATATGAGAGTTGAACCGTAAAGAAGGCTGAGTGCCTTTGAAAGAATTAATGCTTTCAAACTGTGGTGTTGGAGAAGACTCCTAAGAGTCCCTTGGACTGCAAGGAGATCCAACCAGTCCATCCTAAAGGAGATAAGTCCTGAATATTCATTGGAAGGCCTGATGCTGAAGCTCCAATACTTTAGCCACCTGATTCAAAGAGCCAGCCCATTAGAAAATATCTTGGGAAAGATTGAAGGCAGGAGGAGAAGGGGATTGCAGAAGATGAGATGGTTGGATGGCATCACTGACTCAATGGACATGAGTGTGAGCAAACTCCAGGACATGTTGAAGGACAGGGAAGCCTGGCCTGTTACAGTCCACATGGTTGCAAAGAGTTGGACAGACTTAGCAATTAAACAACAACAACAGGTGAAACGTGTCCATCACGTGCTGTGTTTGCTCAAGATCAGGGGCTCTTTAGGAGATGCACTTGAGAGTAACTGGATGTGTTGTGCTGGAACAGATAAAGAACTGACTGCCTTGAAGGCAAGATGATGCTACTTCAGAAAGCCCCAAATCCTCATTCATAGGAGTTTCCAGTCTATTTTATATCCCCTTTCTGTGCTGAGTCATGTTCTTTCACGTGTTCTGCAGTCCCTCGAAACATTTTTCTTTCTGAGTTTCCTTTTGGGCTATTTTTTCATTTGGCTTCAGAGCACCGCTTATCCTCCCTAATGAACCAGACAGAGGAATGTCAGCCTGAGCTCTTCCATCACAAATGCAGTCGCCTGCACCTGCAGCGGACACAGCTAGTGAGGAATCCAGGTAGGGGCACAGACCTGGCACGCCCCTCTGTCCTCCACTACACACTCAATAAGGGCTCTTCCTGGACACACATCCACTTGTGCCTCACACAACACTCCCTACCCCCCAGTCCCTCTGCAAAAGGCCTAAAAGTACAATTGAAAATCGATTTTGGTAAAATCTACATGGTCATCTGTTTCTACAAAGAATTACACTTAAATCAATATTTACCTGCTTCTGACCCTCTCACCTCTGGCCCAATAGTTTTATGAGATTTAAATGCGCATGAAGAGATCTTTGCCTTATCATAGGTGATATCTTACAGAATTAAGAAATACAAGTGATAAAAAAACAACAAACAAACAAAAAAACCCCTTAGCATTGACAAGGAATATAATTTTAAGTAGACTAGATAAGATTAAGACAGGTAATGCTGCAGTTGAGGGTACAGATACATTATAGAAAACAGAAATATTAAAAGAAAATATAAAAACGCATAGAAAATAGCATGCCTTGTCAAAGCTTGGGCTTCCCTGATAGCTCAGTTGGTAAAGAATCCAGGAAGAGCCGCTTGAGAAGGGATAGGCTACCCACTCCAGTATTCTGGCCTGGAAAATTCCATGGACTGTACAGTCCATGGGGTTGCAAAGAGTCGGACATGACTGATCATCAAAGTTTACTGCTTGAAAATCTTTAAAAAAATAACTTTATGAAAGTCTAACTTTTGCTTAATTTTTTATATCATTTAACAAGAGATCATCATTTGCTCATTAAATATTAACTGTGACAGAAAACCTAAGCGAAATTATTACTCTATGCACCACCCCATCCCGATTTCTGTGGAAAATTAATTTTCCTTTCAAATTCTTTTACCTTCTGGTCTACCCTCTTATATAATGAAATGCTGGCTTTTTCTAGATCGCCTGACTTTTTAAATAAAAACAGCTTCCCATCGACCAAAATTTTCCTAGAGGTAAAACACAAGAGTCAGTTTGAGTGAATTTTCCTTCCCATTCTTCTCCAGGTGGGGTAATTGAATTGATGTGCGGTGTGGCTTCAAGGCAGTCGCATTCCAGGATGTCAGATGTTGCCATGGTGCCAAGTCACATCGCCTGGCAGCCTTCTGACTGTGTCTTCATCTCTGATCTTACTTATGCCACACTCATTACCGATTCAGTCCTCGCTGTGCCCAAACATCTGCATATTCTCAGTTCTTACCTCCCCCTCCCTTCAAGAATGCCCATCATTCTCCATCTTCAGTTATTAATGTAACTCATTATAGACTTCTCCAGCTGTCCTCAAAATGTATGCTGAATAAGACATGAGGAGGAAAGCTTAGGGGAAAAAAAAAAAAAGCTTTCCAGGCCAGGCAAATCATTAGATGAATTTATGTCAGAAAGCAGAAGAAAATTTTCCATACTGTATAGTTAGCTTTGTTACTTAGTCACATGCACTATAAGGTGGATAAAGGATACTCTTTTATTCCAATATGATTATCAATGATAGCATACATTCAGTTTCAGAAGATTCAGAATTTTTCCCCTAATGATGGAATTAAGTAAAGGAAATTTTCTCCCCTAAAATTCTATTGACTTAAAATGAGGACTTTTAACTGCTGCAAAAATGTCTAGATTTTTTTTTTAATTAAGCCATGTGCTTCAATTTGTATATATGTATAAACATAATTGGTGTATGCACATATATGTAACAGCATTAGTGATAAGTACACATAATTTTAGATGACAACTTGTTTTACAATACCTCACAGATAGCTGCCTGACACAAAAATATTAAAGAACAAGAAAACATGGGACTACTCATTGCATCCTTCATTAGAAAGTGGTTATTATTCATATGCTGACTTAACCATCAGCACAACTGTATATGGTGTCATTTTACTGAATGTTGGAAGACACCAGTATCTACCCCCAGGACTTCCCTTATCCAATGGTTAATACTAGAAATTTAATGCTGGTTTTTCCCTTCATTTTCCACTCTAGTTTTCCTTTCTAATTATCTTTGTTGTTTCTGTTTTCTCTATGCCTCCATCCAATCATTTATTTTTCGTTTATTCCTGTATTAATGTTTATTTGCCCAGTCAACAAAAGCCAAGGACTTTGCTAAAAATACAAAAAGATAGTATCAGTTGAGGATTTTATATGTATTCACCTATAAATTCTAGAGGGAAGATGTTCAATTTGAGCTGATATCTGTAATTGATGCCTTAGTATGACCCAAAGTACTTAAGAACAGGATTTGAAAGGAGGTTATAGAAGGATCTGAAGGTTTGGGGTGGTTGAATTGAGAAAGGAACACCTCAAGTGGCAACAAATAATAAAGTTTAAGGCACTGAAGGCAAAATGCATTAATTCACTGTTTTATCTAAAATTGACCTCATATTAGAAAGTCTAGATTACTAGATATTGTTGCAACCATCTGTCATTTAGTCATCTAAAATCATTCAAAATGCATACATATTATATATATTTTATGTTCTATATCTATAATCAAAGTTTCCTAGAGAGCATGAATATGTGTTGATATGTAATTTTTTCTTCATTCTTTTCAGAAAACTTCAGTTATACAATTGATGGAAACAAACCTTTCGACTTCTAGGCCAACACTGTCACGCCACATTACGAGCTCCTCTTCTATTTCTTACAATGATTCTTCATTTTTCCAAATAAAAATTAAAATGCCCAACTTAGCTTCTAGGAAACAGTAGTCTGTCCCTTTAGCTTAATCTGCAAAATTAAAGCATATTTTGCAAAGACTGACCAGGTGGCAGACTGGAAGTTGACTGGGAGAGAGGGAAAGCGGCGATGCGAGAGCTATGGCAAGACCCCTCTCCTGGACCCAAGAACTCCTCTTCTTGCCCTCCCCCTGGTACCCATCTCTGCCAGAGTGACCACACTTTCCTCTAGTTCCTGTGCGTGGAGAGATACACTACGGAACTCCAGGTCCTATGCTGATATTTTAGGTCTATTTTAGGTCATATTCATTTATGCTGGCCTGTGGTCCAAATAAGTTCTAAAGTATTAATTTTTGATTATGGCGAAAAGTGAATCCATCAGCTGCTCAGTCACGTCCGAGTCTTTGCAGTCCCATCGACTTACATAGCCTGCTAGGCTCCTCTGGCGTTTTCCAGGCAAGAATATGGGAAGGAATAGCCATTCCCTTCTCCAGGGGATCTTCCTGAAACAGCCATTGAACCCAAGTCTCCTGCCTTGGGCAGGCAGGTTCTTTATCGCCTGAGCCACAAGGAAAGCCCTTACATTATGGTTCAGTTTAGTTGCGACCCCATGGACTGCAGCACGCCAGGCCTCTCTGTCCATCACCAACTCCCAGAGCTTACTCAAACTCATGTCCACTGAGTCGGTGAGCCATCCAACCATTTCATCCTCTGTTGCCCTTCTCCTCTCACCTTCAATCATTTCTAGCATCAAGGTCTTTTCAAATGAGCCAGGTATTTGCATCAGGTGGCCAAAGTTTTGGAGTTTCAGCTTTAGCATCAGTCCTTCTAGTGAATATTCAGGACTGATTTCCTTTAGGATGGACTGGTTGGATCTCCTTGCAGTCCAAGGGACTCTCAAGAGTTTTCTCCAACACCACGGTTCAAACGCATCAATTCTTCTGCACTCAGCTTTCTTTATGTCCAACTCTCACATCCATACATGACCGCTGGAAAAACCATAGCTTTGACTAGAGGGACCTTTGTCGGCAAAGTAATGTCTCTGCTTAGTGGTATTCAAAATAATTTGTGAACAAAATGAATTTGGGATGGATTGTGACGAACAATCTACACAACTTGACACCTGCTTATACCAAGGAGAGGTGGAGGGCGGAGAGGAAAACTAGGTCGCTTTTGTGTATAATGTTCAGGGTAAAGAGTGGTACCAGGAGCAGAAGCGGGGACAAAGTGTTTGTTGGCATACCTAACAGGGAGCTGGACACAGCCAGCCGGCTCTTTGCGGAAGATNCGCATCAATTCTTCTGCACTCAGCTTTCTTTATGTCCAACTCTCACATCCATACATGACCGCTGGAAAAACCATAGCTTTGACTAGAGGGACCTTTGTCGGCAAAGTAATGTCTCTGCTTAGTGGTATTCAAAATAATTTGTGAACAAAATGAATTTGGGATGGATTGTGACGAACAATCTACACAACTTGACACCTGCTTATACCAAGGAGAGGTGGAGGGCGGAGAGGAAAACTAGGTCGCTTTTGTGTATAATGTTCAGGGTAAAGAGTGGTACCAGGAGCAGAAGCGGGGACAAAGTGTTTGTTGGCATACCTAACAGGGAGCTGGACACAGCCAGCCGGCTCTTTGCGGAAGATCAGTGGACTGCTGTGAGGACGCAGAACTCAGGCATGCCAAGCGCAGGTGAGCCTCCACCCTCAGGTCAGGATTTTGGGCACACAGACCAAGGCCCGGCAGCCTGGACTCCAGCCCACGTGACCGCGCCCCCACCGCTCCCCGCCCCCATTCTCTATGCCTGCGCTTTACGCCCCTGCCGCCATCTCCGGCGGCGCTTACCTGGCTTCCTCCAGGTATGCAGTCCATCCCTCCAGGACCACCTGGGCCAGTGGCTGGGTGGCAGCCAGTCTCTAGCTTCTTTGGGGACCCTCGGGCTGCAGGAGGCCACAGAGCAGTGGGAGCGTCCTGGGCCCCTAAGGGGTGGGTGAAGGAAACCCTGACCACCTGGCTGGCTGTTCTTCCTGGACCACGCAGCAGAGCAGCGTGTGCACAGGCCCGGTACCTCCACAGACCAGCCAGGCAGGTCCTGTCCCCTGCTCCTGTGGAGCTCCGCCCCTCTGGAGCCCAGCCAACCAGAAGCCCGTCCTGGAAGCCCAGCCCCATGGAATCTCATCAAGTGGATCCCTGCTCCCATGGAGCCCCGCCCCCAAGGAGCCCTGCCTGGTACCCAGCTTCCCATCCCAGGGGCCCCACAGGACCTGGAAGCCAGGGCTTTCCTTAAGAAGTTGCTGGAGCAGAGCAAGACGTCTTCCTTGGTGCTCACCCCTTGCCTCATCTCTCTGACCAGCCCTGCAAACCCTCGCAGCCGCCTACCTTGGGTCAACCTTGTACTCTGCCCTGGGGAATGCTCAGCTTGGGGGCCACCTGGAGAGACAGTGAGAGCAGGGCAGGAGATCCCGGATAAGTACCCCCATCCCCAGCGGGCAGCACCTCCTCCTCCACCCCAGCCCTCTTTTCTGCTCCCCCCCTCCGTTCCCGACCCCAATCTTACCTCCAGCACGAAGGGACCACAAGGAAAAGGACTGAGCAGAATGAATCAGGGGCTCAGAAGTACACAGCGCAGGAAGCAGCAGAGGGCGAGAGCCAGGGACTGGAGTCAAGAGACCAAGAGCAGAGGGAGGGCCAGAGTCTTGGGGCTGGAGCTCCAGCTAGTCTGGGACGTGCTCCAGGAGGCCTGGAGCAGAGGACAATCCGGGGCCAGATGGGCAGGGGCGGGGCTTGTAGGTGAAGCTGGTCTACAGGTCTGCCTCACCAGTTGCTAGTGGTCACTCCGTCACCACTTTCCTGTTACTTCATCCAAATCACATCCCCCCTCCGGCCTCTTTCCCCGTCTCTTCTCCTCTCCTCTTCTCTTCACTTTCGTCCTCTCTTTTCTCTCTGGTTTTATCCTAGTTTCTTCTCCTGCCCATTTCTGAATTTGGTCCCTCCTCCTTTTTCAGAACCCAGAATCATGGGATGTTTGATCCTAGTCAGTTCAGTTCAGTTCAGTTCAGTTCAGTTCAGTCGCTCAGTCGTGTCCAGCTCTTTGTGACCCCATGAATCGCAGCACNAATCCTGCTAGGTGGTTTAGTGGTAAAGAATCCACTTGCCACAAGCCAGAGACACAGGTTCAATCCCTAGGTTAGGAAGATCCTCTAGGAATGAAATGGCAACACATTCTCATATTCTTGCCTGAAAAATCCCATGGACAGAGGAGCCTGGAGGGCTACAGTCCATGGAGCTGCAAAAGAACAGGACACGACTGATGAGTAAACAACACACAGTAATCCATGCCAATCTCACACACAAGGCATCAGAACACAGCCACTGCCTCCAGCAGCTGTGTGTTGTACGGCTCCCAGACTTTCATTTTGCTACTCAGATTACATTCACTTTTTTTCAAGTCCAGTGAAATTATGTGCCCTCAAGGAAGAGAAGTTGGCCTGAAACCCAGCACTCTCTCATCGCAATCTCATTGGAGGGTCTATTTGTGGTGGAGATGACATCCAGCCCAGGATGTGATCAGGAAAGAGGCATCAGTCACTGGCTTGGGCAAACAGTGCAAGTGGAAAGGCCACCATGACGAGCAGAATCTTTGTGATTTTGATTATGGGTTCTGGCTAAGAATCTGAATCATTTCAATGGCTGTAATCACTGTGCATTCTGAAGAGCAGAGAGGATCCAACCTTGCCCAGCTGTACTGCATCTGTGAGCAGCCTCCTACTATTAAATACAGGTCATTAAGCTGTCCAAAAGGAGAGCTGCTTCCTCAATTTACATCTGCAAAGGGTGGCTGCCTTGAATTTTAAATGATGGCTCCAGAGTGTGTTCTCCTCCAACGTATGCTTTGGACTTCTCCGAATTCTCAAATGTGCAGCCTAGAAACTGGTAACACACATACTTCTAGGGGGTGTGGCTAATAAGCAAGAAGAAATCACATTTATAACAGCAGCAAATATTATAAACCAATAAATGAGGTGTTGAATAGAGGAGTTTTAAAAAGCCCAGTGCCATTAAGAGTAGTGATGGGAAGGAGACCTTAGTTAGTTTTACAACCTCAGGAAGACAACGTGGACAACCATTACCAAGATACCTGGGAACTAAGAAAGCTTTGTTGTATTTGGAAAGAAGCATGGCTTCCCCACCGGGGGGGGGGGAAAAATTCTCTCTTACATAGTTACTGGATCCCTGGATGACCCCCAAAAGAAGACACTCAGGGGAAAATGGCACTATGCCTGTTCCTACCAGGGAGGCACAGAATGGAGGTGTCAGCTGCCCTGCTGAGCAAGCACACACACCACAAAGTAGGCCCCTCAGTGAATGAGCTTGTAAGCACTGTTAAAACCCAACACAAACAGAGACTTGAAAATTCCCGGAGCAGACAAAACCAAGGTAGTCAGACAAGCAAAGCTCAATTTATCTGATTTTGCAAGACAAGTGAGGGTCACCTGACAAGTCACTTTTCAAGGATGCCTCTGAAAATCGTGAGACTTAAACCATTCTCCCCATTTATAGGGGCTTCCCTAGTAGCTCAGCTGGTAAAGAATCTGCCTGCAATGCAGGAGACCCCAATTCGATTCCTGGGTCAGGAAGAGCCACTGGAGAAGGGAACAGCTACCCACTCCACTATTCTTTGGGCTTCCCTGGTGGTTCAGACGGTGAAGAATCCACAGGCAATGTGAGAGACCTAGGTTCAATCCTGGGTTGGGAAGATCTCCTGAAGAAGGGAGTGGCTACCCACTCTAGTATTCTGGCCTGGAGAATTCAATAGACGGAGGAGCCTGGCAGGCTACAGTCCATGGTGTCGCAAAGAGTCGGACATGACTGAGTGACTTTCACTTTTCACTTTCTTTCATTTATAGGTGGGAACCATGAACCAACTCCCTTTCACTTCAGAACATTTTAATATTGTAACCAAGCGCTGTGAGGAATCAGCCATCAGTGCCTCCACGTTATATAAGCTGCTCTGTAGCAACAATCTCTGAGCCTCATTGCTCCTGGTTTGCAAGGTGTCTTATTGGTATGTGTACAATAAACTTTTGGGCTTCCCAAGTGACTCACTGGTAAAGAATTGCTTGCCAGTGCAGAAGAGGTGGGTTTTATCCCTAGGTTGGGAAGATCCCCTGGAGAAGGAAAGGGCAATCCACTCCAGCATTCTTGCCTGGGAAATCCCATGGACTAGGAAGCCTGGTGGACTACAATCCATGGGGTCACAAAGAGTCCAACATGACTTAGTAGTAGCACCATAAACGTATACTATCAGTAATTCACTGGTTTCTGGGTTTTTCTTCCTCTCCTGAACTTTGACAGCACTAAACAGCTAATGGCACACTGNGGTTGGGAAGATCCCCTGGAGAAGGAAAGGGCAATCCACTCCAGCATTCTTGCCTGGGAAATCCCATGGACTAGGAAGCCTGGTGGACTACAATCCATGGGGTCACAAAGAGTCCAACATGACTTAGTAGTAGCACCATAAACGTATACTATCAGTAATTCACTGGTTTCTGGGTTTTTCTTCCTCTCCTGAACTTTGACAGCACTAAACAGCTAATGGCACACTGAGGATAAATAAGCGATCTGATGCACCGGTCAATGAGAGGAAGTAGCCTTGTCTGGTCTTTAATGAGGAAGAATAGGGATTCTCAAGTGAGGGGCAATTACCAAGGATAATTGATCACTGTACCGAATGCCAGACATTTAAAGGAAAAATACACATGCAAATAGCAAGTTTCAAGAGGGGGAACAAAGGCATGAAAAAGAAAGTTAGGTTCCAAACACTAAATCCACTTACATTTTCAGGAGAGGGAACAGGGAAATAGCTAAATGCTATCTACAAA
>SJYA01013849.1:0-10755 GCA_006410615.1 Neotragus moschatus
AAACTGGAGCCTATTATACAGAGTGAAGTAAGTCAGAAAGAAAAACACCAATACAGTATATTAACACATGTGTGGAATTTAGAAAGATGGTAACAATGACCCTATATGCAAGAGAGCAAAAGATACACAGATGTAAAGAATAGACTTTTGGACTCTGTGGGAGAAGGCGAGAGTGGGATGATTTGAGAGAATAGCTTTGAAACATGTCTATTATCATATGTGAAACAGATCGCCAGTCCAGGTTCAATGCATGAGACAGGGCACTCAGGGCTGGTACACTGGGATGACCCTGAGGGATGGGATGGGAGGGAGGTGGGAGGGAGGGTCAGGATGGGGGACACATGTACACCCATGGCTGATTCATGTCAATATATGGCAAAAACCACTGTAATATTGTAAAATAATTAGCCTCCAATTAAAATTAATTAATTAAAAATATTATAGGAAAGATTTATAAAGAGCTAGTGAGAAAGGATACACCAATGTCCATACATGGTTCTGAGATATTTGGGAAGAGTGACAAGTGCGTGCAAAACCTTGAAAAATCACCTCCTAATATCGATCCTCTGACAGTGTGTTCACCTGAAAGACTATTTTTGATCCTAATAGGTAGATGAGGTATGTGCTAATTCTGGCCAACGTGATTAAGGCAGAATTATTTTCTAGAATTTTCTTCCAAGTTTCCTTTAAAAGAGTCAGTAAGGTTTTTTGTTTTTTTTTTTCTTTCACCTTTTAAGAAGTCTTTCTTTGGCCTACAACTAGGAGTTGAAGCCTGGAGTTTCACCAGCAGCATTCTGGAAATAGGAAGTGACTATAGGAATGGAAGGCATGAAGTGGATCCAAACAGACACTTACCAGACGGTCGCCATCCTACAGTGAACTGTACGACCTCCTTTCACATGACAGAGAAAGGTACCCTATCCCGTTTCAGTATCAGATATGCTCAGTAGTAAAGGGAAGAACTCAACACTTTGCCTAATGTTTGAGTCCTAGTACATTAAGACAAAGCTAACAAAATCTCTAATAGGCAGGGCTGCCCCAAGCAATATGAGTTCATTAATAACTAGACAGTAGGGAATTTGACTTCCAAGAATGTGAATGCTGATCAGCTTTCTTAAGGGGCTGTATTAAAAAATATAACTCTCACTACAAATGTTGAAACTGAGGTTTGAAGAGGAGAAACGACATTTCCAAGTTCAACTGATACTAACACAGTATCCAGATTTGGGAGCCTCGTTTCTGTGTTCTCCTCACCATATCATGCTGTCCTTAAAAGCCATGAAGTACTCATTCACTACAAGTATCTATTTTTGTCTATTTTCCTAAACCATGGAATCACAGTGATTGCATTCACTTGAAAACTATGGCAGAAAATGTAAATTTACTTGAGTCACTCTGTTCTTAAGGCATTAAGAGATTACAAATGAGCTTTTTTTCTTAGAGTATCCTGAAAAGAATTCCAACCTTATTTAGCAAATAGGAAGTAGAGAGAACATGAAGACAGGCCATGGCAGAAACCCTATTTTTTTAATCTTCAAGTTGAACCCTTCATCTCCCCACATTCCTAATACTGAGGGATGAGTCTGTACTTGACAAATGGCTGCCTGGTAGAGAGACCTCCCTTCATTACCCAAATCCATTTAGTAAAGGAATGCACCCTCGAGAACGGGGCCTGGTGAAAAGAGCTTAGAGACGGTCTGGGCTGAAGCAGGGTCCTTCTGATTCCATTTATCAGTGGTGTGGTGGTGTCTTTTGAAGTGGCTTCCTTCAGTCTTGGCAGGAGCTCAGAGAGCCACCAGTGTAGGAGGAAATGCCACCCACAGCCTCCCTGAGGCTCCTCAAGAAGGGGGCACAGCTGGAGCCAGGGCCTGCTGAGACCAGGCTGTGCCAGGGAAGAAGAGGAGAGAAACACGCTGACTCAGGTCTTTGGCCACCTCCAAATTATTAGGAATTTCCTGAACCAGGGATTGCACATACACTTATTTTTTTTTCTGGGATAAGAGGAATCATGAGGCCTTTTTCTAAATAAGAGGGAAGAAAGAATTTACTACCGTGAAAGTGTTAGGGACATCATATACACACATATTTTTCAATAGCCCCTACAGATCTGCTTTCCAGCCTTGTCTTCTCTACTGCCTTACCTAGGAGGCTGACATCATATATACTGTATCAGTGGGCTCTGTTGCCATCAAGCTACCAGATGACTTTGGCCAGTTGGAGACACCAGTAAAGAGATCAGAAGGGCTGGAAAGAAGTTTGGTCAAACTACTTAACACTCTAGTCTTCTTCCTGTTAGATCCCATAGGTTGGTTGAGCCCCTTTTCCAGTAGTCAGGCCCTATCAAACAATATTCATGGAGAAAATGATCATGGTCCATCTTCTCTATTATCTGTTGATGTCTTAGTAAGACTGTCAATTGAGGGGCATATAGTAGGCACATGATCTAAACTAGGCCAATGAATTTTTTTTTTTTCTCTTGGGAAGCCTGATGATAGAGATGGAGAAAGAGTTGGAACTGATTGATGCCTGTGTTTGAGCCTCCTCACCACCACCAAAGAAAAGGTCAATTGGGTCCTTAGATTCGAAGAGCTATACACTGGTTTTCTATTCTTTTTATTTACTTATTTAAGTCCTGGTTATTCAGTGTTTCCTTAAGTTTTTTGATCCACCCACATTCAATTGAAAAGAAAGCTATAACTGAAGATATTAAAAGCTCAGAGCACTGTAGCAACACATCCAAAGTCACACAGCTAGTAATTAGAAATCATGGGACTCAAATTTAGGTTTGTTTCCAATATAAAACACTGCTTACAGGAAGGCAAGATTTAGGGGTTCAAGACTTATGTACACAAAGAGTTGAAAAAATGAATCTTGCTATTAAAAACTGAGTAAGCTCACGGAAAATGTCTGCCCAGTGCCCAGATACAGAGAAGTAAACAAAATAAAGAGCAATTTAAAAAGCTTCCATGACCAATAGAATTCTATTTGATATAGTGTATGCCCTCCTGAAGAAAACCTATCAGTGTATGAGTCTGTGGTCATTTTCAGAGGACCTTTCTCATATAGGGCTCTTTCTTGTATTTTTCACTGCTTACTCTCTCTTCTGAGAGTGACTGGATAAATAAGCATGTATTTATATATTACTGACAATGGGATTTTGTAGTTTATGGTATCTGATATAGATTGAATGTGTGTTCCCCAAAATTTATGTGATGGAATTAGGAGGTGGGGCCTTTGGCTCTGCCCTCATAAAGAGGATTAGGATATTACACAAAATGACCCAGAGAACAACTTTGCCCCTTTCACTATACGAGTGCACAAATGAGAAGGCACTCTCTATGAACAAGAAAACTGGCCTTTGCAAGACAACAAACCTGCCAGCACATTGATCCTGGACTTCCCAACCTTCAGAACATCAAGAAATAAATGTCTGTTGCCTGTTAAGCTATCCAGTGTATAGTGTTTTATTATAGCAGCCGAACAGACTAAGGCGATCTCTCTTAATTCTTACTGTTATCCTGTGCAGAAGTTATTTTTGTCCTACTTTTCAGGAAATAAAGGCACCATTGCCCAAAGTCATATCACTGTAAAAGAGAGAACAGAACCTTAGAGTTTGGACCATGTTTTAAAGAGCACTTCTCAGTAAGGATGCTATCTCACAGGCATCCCTGAAACAACCACAAAAATACTACCCTGATTGAGAACCTCAAAATTACACAGGCCTATGAACATATATTTCTATCCCATTTTTCTTCCTGAAGCTCTACTTCATTCTTTTTCTTTCCCCCTACATGCAACAACATCTTTGTTGCTGTTTTTAAGATGTGATAGATGGGTATATCTAGCAGAAGATTGGGATGTAACATCCTAAATAAGGAAACTGTTAGTTTCTCAGTTGTATTCAACTCTTTGCAACCCCACCAGGCTCCTTTATCTGTGGAATTCTCCCAGCAAGAGTACTGGAGTGGGTTGCCATGCCCTTCAGGGGATCTTCCTGACCCAGGGATTGAACCCTGGTCTCCAGCATTACAGGTAGATTCTTTACCATTTGAGCTACCAGGGAAGCCCCACCTGTTAGCAGCCTCACATAATGTAAAAGCCCAGTCATTAAATATTTGAGTATATAATATGTTTCTGACAGTGTCCTAGTCATTGTGAATAAACTGATACATTCTGGCTTTTATTAAAAAAAATTACATTTAAGCAAGTGAAAAAACTTTTTAAAAAATGTACTCAAATATGCTATATACAATATCTGTAAGATAATTTCGACTTTAAAAATTAACTGATGGATTTTCAACAAATGGTGCTGGGACAACTGGATGTCCTCATGCACAGACTAAAGCAGAACCTCACCCCTACACCATATATAGTAATTAACCTAATGGATAATAGACCTAACTCAATAAAGCTGAAAATATAAAACTTATAGAAAAAACACAGGAGGTAATCTTCATGACTTTAGGTGATGGTTTTCCTACATATGGGCTTCCCAGGTAGCTCAGAATGTAAAGAATCCACCTGCAATGCAAGAGACCAGGGTTTGATCCCTGGGTTGGGAAGGTGCCCTGGAGAAGAGAATGGCAACCCACTCCAGAGTTTTTACATGTATCACCAAAAGCACTAGCAATGAGGAAATATTGATTAATTAGACTTCACCGAAAGTAAAATCTTTTGTGCTTCAAATAATGCATCAAGAAAGTGAAAAGGTAACCCACCAAATGGAGGAAAATACTTGCAAATCATATGCCTGATGAAAGACTTGTATTCAGAAGATATAAACAGATCTCACATTTTGGGTCATTTTTAAAATTTGTGTTTTCTTCTTTCTCTAAGAGCAATTTTTAAAATGGGTAAAGAATTTTAATAGACATTCCTTCAAAGAAGACATGCATATATATGGCCAGTAAACACACATGAAAAGGTGGTCAATATTAGTCACTAGAAATATGTAAATCCTAACCATAATGAAATACCACTTCTTTCCCACCAGCATGGCTATTTAAAAAAAAAAAAAAAATAGACAACAAGTGTTGGCAAAGATTTGGAGAAACTGGAACCTTGGTACTTTGCTGGTGGAACTGTAAAATGGTGCAGCCACTAAGGAAAACAGTTTGGCAGTTCCACTCTTTCATACACTCCGAAATGAAAATATATGTCTACAGAAAAAGAATATTCATAGCAGCATTATTCACATTAAGAGTTTGGGATTGACATGTACATGCTACTCTACTTAAAACGGATAAGCAATAAGGAACTGCTGTATAGCACTCAACATTACGTAAAGAACCTAAATGGGAAAGGAAGTGGAAAAAGAATGGATACATGTGTATGTATAACTGAATCGCTTTGCTGTACACCTGGAACTAACACATTGTTAATCAATTATACTCTAATAGAAAATGTAAAGTGGAAAAAAAAAAAAAAAAAAAACAGGCAGCCAGCATAACCATCAGCAGATGAATCTATGAACAAATTAGGGTCCTTTCCTACAACAGAATATTAGTAAACCATAAAAAAATAAATTACTGGTACAGGTTACAATGTGGATGAAGCTTGAACACATGCTAAGTGAAAGAAATTCTTCGCAAAAGACAGCATACATATGATGCCATTTACATGCCATGTCCAGAATAGCCAGTTCCATAGAAACAGACAGTGGATTAATAATTACTAGAGGCTGGGGGAAAAAGGAAATAGGGGGTGATTACTAATGGGTGTGGGCCTTCTTTCAGGAGTGATGAAGTTTAATTAAGTAGAGTTGATTGCAACCAAATATATATATATATATATTTCTGAATATACTAAATATATCTGAATATACCAAGAAGCACTAAAATGTACACTTTAAATGGGTAAATTTTATGGAAGATAAAATATACCTCAATGAAGTTGTTATTTAAAACAAAAACTGGTGGGGCATCCAATTGCTCAGTCCCCATCACTGTGCTCATCATATTAAATGATAGATGTGTGTGAACATTTTAGTAATAAAAAGGGTTTGCATTATAACTGTGCATGTATATGTGTGGGTGTGTGCTTTGAAAATCTGAAGCAAAAAAAAAAAGGCATAGTATGCATAGTATAATGGTTCTGGGGTGCTCTGGAGTCAGGTCACTTGGGTTCAGATTATAACACCACACTTTCAAACTATAGAACCTCAGACAATGTTCCTTCCCTCTCCAAGTTCCAGATTCCTTATTAGTAAGTAGGAAAGAATACTGCTTATCTTCTGTGCATGCATGAGCATATTCAGTTAAGCAATGTTTGCAGTAGCTCAATTTATGTTAGCAGCTATTATTTTCATGGTTCTTATTACTTTTTCAATAGGCTCTGGACTTAATCTGAACCACCATGGAGTGATGATCAAGACAAAGGGCCTCTCTCCCTTTCTGTTGACGTTCAGTAGATGGCTGTCCCCTGCTGCTCATGCTTCTCTCCCTACTTCAACTTCTAGAACTAGCTCCACTCCCCACTATGTACCCCACAAGTCACTGAAGATTGTTTTGCTTTGGGGATGAACCCATGTAGGTGGAGGAGGGCTGGGGGCAGCTGAGCCCCGCTTCCATCCTCTCCCCGCTCCACCTCCTCCTGTGCCCAGAGACGGGAATCATCAGCAATACCTTGGGATGTGCTTTATCCCTCATGTGACCTTCCAGGGGACTTCTGGAACCACCCTTTTGGTACATCTCTGAACTACACGTGATGCACGCGATGGTTTAGTCAAAACAGTTCTGTCCTACTTTGGAAAGAGCAAAGTCAAATTAATGAGGAGGGAACCATAGTTCCCTCTGAAAAGGCAGAATGATCCTTGAAGCTCTTGGAAGAAAAGAAACACAGACTGTAGACAAGCAAGTACCAAATGTGTTCCAGGAACAAGAACTCTACCCACCACCAATGCTTCTTGTCCAGGCCCCTGACTCACCATGCCTGCTCCTCCTCACCCCTCCCAACTTTGGAGCCTGTGACCACTACTCAGACGGAGAAGCCCAGACAACCCTATTCTCCTTCAGCTCGGGGGGCTGTAGAGGAGGGGAAGTCAAGGAGCACACCTCCTATCTCAAGTCTAAACTCCAAAAAGTGCAAGTGTTAGTCGTTCAGTTGTGTTCAAGTCTTTGCAACCCCATGGACTATAGCCAGTCAGGCTCCTCTGTCCATGGAATTCTCCAGGCAAGAATACTCACAAAAGGGAAACTTTTGTTCCTTGAGCACTTGCCCTGAGACAGGCCTAGAATAAGTAAGTTACTGGGGAACCTAACTTAATGAAAGGGGATGGAGGGACAAGTGTCTTTACAAGGGAGTCCTGTAGCTAGACAAGGGGTAAAAAAACTGTCTGGGAAAATCAGGGGTGGCTTCCCAGAGGAAGCAGCAGTGGAGCTGCGAGGAGATCCCCACTGAGATATAATGCCCCTTTATGGCCTCCCACATGCTATTTTATAGTATTTTATATGAATAAGCTAATCTATTTTGTATGAATGTGAAATGTTAGTTGCTCAGTCATGTCTGATTCTTTGTGATCCCATGGACTGTAGCCCCCCAGGATCCTCTGTCTATAGGATTCTCCAAGTGAGAATACTGGAGTGGGTTGCCATTCCCTTTTCCAGGGGATCTTCCTGAGCCAAGGATCAAACCTGGGTCTCCCGCATTGCAGGCAAATTCTTTACCGTCTCAGCCACCAGGGAAGCCCATTTTACGCATGTATGCTATGTAGCCTAGATAACTTGAACCCACTTCAGCTTACGTCCTGAATCAGTCTTTTTCAAACTCACATATAAATACTTGTCTCTGTGGGGCTCCCCTGGAGGTATTTGAGGAGGGCTGTAAGAACTTTTGCAGGAATATTACATGACCGAGAGGAGGGATTGGATTTACACACTGTCTTAGTAAGAGAACAGCCTCTTACCAGATCATTGACCATCAGCATCTATCTGGCTGAACACCTTACCTGCCTCCTGAGAAATCTGTATGCAGGTCAGGAAGCAACAGTTAGAACCAGACATGGAACAGCAGACTTGTTCCAAATTGGGAAAGGAGTACATCAAGGCTATAGATTATCACCCTGCTTATTTAACTTATATGCAGAGTACATCAGGTGAAATGCTGGGCTGGATGAAGCACAAGCTGGAATCATGATTGCAGGGAGGAATATCAATAACCTCAAATATACAGATGACACCTTCTTATGGCAGAAAGTGAAGAGGAGCTGAAGAGCCTCTTGATGACAGTGAAAGAGGAGAGTGAAAAACTGGCTTAAAACTCAACATTCAGAAAACTAAGATCATGGAATCTGGTCCCATCACTTCATGGCAAATAGATGGGGAAATAATGGGAGACTTTATTTTCTTGGGCACCAAAATCACTGCAGATGGTGACTACAGCCTTGAAATTAAAGACGCTTTCTCCTTGGAAGAAAAGCTATGACCAACTAGACAGCATATTAAAAGGCAGAGATATTATTTTACTGACAAAGGTCTGTCTAGTCAAAGCTACAGTTTTCTAGTAGTCATGTATAGATGTGGGAGTTGGACCATAAAGAAAGGTGAGCGCTGAATAATTGATACTTTTGAACTATGGTGTCGGAGAAGACTCTTGAGAGTCCCTTGGACTGCAAAGAGATCCAACCAGTCCATCCTAAAGCAAATCAATCCTGAATATTCATTGGAAGGACTGATGCTAAAGCTGAAGTTCCAATACTTTGGCACCTGATGTGAAGAACTGACTTATTGGAAAAGACGCTGATTCTGGGAAAATTGAAGATGGGAGAAGTGGACGACAAGGGATGATATGATTGGATGGCATCACCGACTCAGTGGACATGAGTTTGAGTAAGCTCCATGAGTTGGCAATGGACAGGGAAGCCTGTTGTGCTGTAGTCTAACGGGGTAACAAAGAAATGGACATGACTGAGCAACTGAACTGATGCTACCTGGCAGATGTCATAGGTAAGGCTCATCTTTACATTGGCAAATATGTCCTGAACACTTCTATGTCACATGCTGGAAATAGTATGTTGACTGTCCTCCACTGGCCCCCTCCCCCTGTCCTCAACACACAGCAGTCCAGGCAATAACTTCCAGAGCCATTGCCTTCATCACGTTGAGGTCCCCCTGGAGCCGAGGGGTGATCCTCACCCCACCTGTTAGCAAATCTCTCAGCATCAATTGTGCACATCTGAGAAATCCCCTGCCAGATAAAGAGGGGATTGAGGCATGTATACTGGAGATAGAGCAAGAGGCTGTTTATTGGAAGATCAGTCAGAGAAGGTGATGTGATAAAGAATAAATGCCAGACCATTTTTTAAAAGACAGAAAATGTACAAATGGCTTTAGAGAGGTTTTCTGCATTGGGAAAGTTTATGAGCAAGCATTTGGCAAGCAGGTACTGAAGCTTCGTTTTCTCCCCCTGTTCTTTGTCAGCAGATCTATTAGTGCAAATCTAAGAGCTGACATCCAGTCCATTCTGAAGGAGATCAGCCCTGGGATTTCTTTGGAAGGAATGATGCTAACACTGAAGCTCCAGTACTTCGGCCACCTCATGTGAAGAGTTGACTCATTGGAACAGACTCTGATGCTGGGAAGGATTGGGGGCAGGGGGAGAAGGGGATGACAGAGGATGAGATGGCTGGATGGCATCACTGACTGGATGGACATGAGTCTCAGTGAACTCCAGGAGATGCTGATGGACAGGGAGGCCTAGTGTGCTGCGATTCATGGGGTTGCAAACAGTTGGACATGACTGAGCGACTGAACTGAGCTGAAGAGCTGACATCAGACATACTGACGTTCTAAGCAAAGCTTAGTCCTGAGTTAGAGACCTCGATAAGGAAATAGTGAAGAAACACACCAAGCAGAATGTTAGCCAAAGATGCTGGTGCAATGCTGGGAGTGTAACAAGATCAAAGAGTCGGCCCAGCCTCTGGAAATTCAGACCCAAGCTTCTACAGCCAAAGAAACTGACTTCAAGCACTCATCACGTGCAAAGCCCATAGATTCACACTTTCATAAAAGAGTCTCCTGTTCAAGTTACATTAACACTTGTGTCTACCTTTATATTGACTAAATGATTTCTCAATTTAAAATGAACTGGTTATTTTCTCTAAGGGTTTCACTATCTGGAATGATGGCCATTTACTGAGAATCAGGAACCTGGCCAGATTCTCTACCTTGTTTATTTAATTTAACCTCACAACAAACCTGAATGTAGGTATTATAATAGAAATCTTTGTTACTGATGAGAAAAATCAAGGCTCCAGGGGGCCTACGAAAACTGCCCCCAAGCCAGAGAGCTGAGAACTGAAGCCATAATTCAAGTCCATAATTAGAAAAATAAAATAAAATCCCTGATTTTTTGTACAAAGCTTGTTCTTCCTTTTAACATGTTCATAACTTTATTTTATATAAACTGGAAAAAAAAAAAGTAAAAAGCTTCTATGTTCACCCTGGACCATAAATGAAGAAGATGTTTTCCAGTATTAGCTTCTGTATCTTTTTTTAAATACCACGTTGGATTTTTAGTTAAGAGTATATTTACAGATATCTAATAGATTCTTCTTAGGAAAGATAGAAAATATGTGATTTAAGAAAGAAAAAGCATAAAGAAAAGGAAGCGGGCACAACAGGGTTGGCAATACCCTTCCCTCTATGTCACACCCATTTTGACTCTGTAAGCGGAATTTTTGGTGATCGCATGGAGACTCTCTGAGGCTTTTGGATACATATCAATGAATCACCCCCTGGAAACATCGTGGTGATTTTT
>SJYA01013852.1:475-10757 GCA_006410615.1 Neotragus moschatus
TGAAAGTGAAAGAAGAGATTGAAAAAGCTGGCTTAAAACTCAACATTCTAAAATCAAAGGTCATGGCATCCGGTACCATCACTTCATGGCAAATAGATGGGGAAACAACGGGACCAAAGACAGATTTTATTTTTCTGGGCTCCAAAATCAGTGCAGATGGTGACTGCAGCCATGAAATTAAAAGACACTTGCTCTTGGAAGAAAAGCTATGACCAATCTAGACAGCATATTAAAAAGCAAGAGACATTACTTTGCAGACAAAGGTCCATCTAGTCAAAGCTGTAGTCTTTCGGTAGTGTATAGATGTGAGAGTTGAACCATAAAGAAAGCTGAGCAGCGAAGAATTGATGCTTTTCAACTTTGGTGTTGGAGAAGACTCTTGAGAGTCCCTTGGATTGCAAGGAGATCCAACCAGTCCATCCTAAAGGAAATCAGTCCTGAATATTCATTAAAAGGACTGATGCTGAAGCTGAAACTCCAATCCTTTGGCCACCTAATGCGAAGAACAAACTCCTTGGAAAAGACTCTGATGCTGGGAAAGATTGAAGGCAGGAGGAGAAGGGGATGACAGAGGATGAGATGGTTGGATGGCATCACCGACTCTATGGATATGAGTTTGAGCAAGCTCCTGGAGTTGGTGATGGACTGGGAGGCCTGGCATGCTGCAGTCCATGGGGTGGCAAAGAGTTGGAGACAACTGAGCGACTGAACTGAAGTGAGTATATGTTACAGGTTGAAACTATGATCAGAAGGGCAGCCTTCTGGAGTCATGTAACTGGATCTATGCCTCACACTTTATGCCAGGATAACTCCCAGACAGATCAAATATTTAAACATCACATAAAGTGTAGAACGAACTAATAGACCAAAGAAACCACAGGATAACTCTTCTTTCAGCACTAGAGGGGAGAAGTCTTTTCCCACTATAACCAAACACCACAAGTAACAGAAATACTGATGAATTCAGCCACGTAAAAGTCAGAACTCCTCAGAGCAAAACTGCAATAAGCAAACTCAAAGACAGATGACAAACAGGGGCAAAACTGTAATAGATCACAAAGTTAGTTTCTCTAATACGTAAGTAACTCATAGATATAACGTCAGCAACTCAGTAGGGAAAAAAAAGGGGAACTATATCAACAGAGAATTCACAGAAAAGACAAATGGTTTTAAGTCCTTTGAAACTATTCTCAGCCTCAAATATGTAATTGAAAAAAACACATATCTGTGAGGTTTTAATTTGCATTGGGACGGGGGAGCCTGGTGGGCTGCCGTCTATGGGGTTGCACAGAGTCGGACACTACTGAAGCGACTTAGCAGCAGCAGCAGACGTGAAAAAAAGAAAGCTATAGTGCCAATAATTCACTTTAAAAAGGAGAGAAAGGAAACACACATAAAAATATGTTTGTACATATTTTTTAAAGCACCAGAGAGGAACACAAGAAAAAAATAACACATGTTGTTTATTCAGTGATGGAGATTTCTTTCACAGTATAATTTTCTATATTTTTTGAGTTTTTAACCCCATAAATGTAGTAGCTAATTAAAAAATTGGGCTTTCCTTGTGGATCAATGGAAAAGAATCTGCCTGCAGTGCAGGAGACCCAGGTTCAATCCCTGGATTGGGAAGATCCCCTGGAGATGGAAATGGCTACCCACTCCAGTATTCTTGCCTGGACAATCCCATGGACAGGGGAACCTGGAAGGCTATATAATCCATGGGGTTGCAGAGAGTCAGACACGACTGAGCACAATCACAGGAAAAAAAAAAAAAAGCTTAGATGTAAAAATGTGAAAAGAATTCTATTCCAAACAAAAGCAGCAGAGATTGGGAGGCAGCCCCAGTCCTAGCCCAACTCTGTTAACTAACAAACTATATGAACTTGGGCCAGCCTCAGAATCACTGACTGCTCTGGCTACAAAGGATCTCAGGAATATTCTCGTCCCTCACTCTGGTTCCACAGAACAGAAAACAAAACACAGAATAAACTAAATGGCTTAGCCCCCGTCACAGGCAGTCAGTTTTCGGCAGAGCCAACAAAAGCTGTCGATTGTCAGTTCCTTCTCATTTAAGATCGAGTAGTGTCATTAAGAGATGAAAAGACAAGCCACAGAGACTGGGAGAAAACATTTGTCAACCAGAGAAATCACAGAGAACTCGGATCCAGAATGTAGAAAAAACTTTCACAACTCAGTGGGAAGAAAGAAAACAAATTAGCACCTGATAATATGCCCATCATCCTTAGCTGTCAGGGAAAGGCAAACTAAAACCATGTTAAGATCCCAATAGGCATCTAAGACACCAATGACCGTCTTAGAACGGCTAAGACTTCTAAGCGACACTACCAAATGGTGGGAAGACCACGAAGCAACTAGAATTCTCACACACTGCGGAGAAGGCAATGGCAGCCCACTCCAGTACTCTTGCCTAGGAAATCCCATGGATGGAGGAGCCTGGTGGGCTGCAGTCCATGGGGTCGCTAAGAGTTGGGCATGACTGAGTGACTTCACCTTCGCTTTTCATTTTCATACATTGGAGAAGGAAATGGCAACTCACTCCAGTGTTCTTGCCTGGAGAATCCCAGGGACGGGGGAGCCTGGTGGGCTGCCGTCTATGGGGTCGCACAGAGTCGGACACGACTGAAGCGACTTAGCAGCAGCAGCAGCAGCTTGTATAGAAAATGTGGAAGGGTGCAAAAAACACTTTGGAAAATTTGCTTACCGTATGTCTCAAAAACCTGCACACAAATGTTTAGAGCAGTTTTATTTGTGACACCCCAAAATACATCTACAGAAACAAGCAAAACGTCCTTCAACTCTTGCACGTCCCTGCAACGGGATACTGCTGGTGTTGTTCAATTGGTAAGTCCTTTGCAATTCCATGGTCTGTACTTTGCCAGGACTACACAATGACAAAAAGTAGCCAGGTATTGATGCTTGCAGCAACCTGGATGGATCACAAAGGCGTAATGTTGGTTGAAATCAGCCAGTCTCAGAAGACTACAGACTTCATGATTCTTTCAACTACACCTTGCCACTTGCCGCAGGCTCGGCTCTCGTCATCTACCTCTGTGTGAGTAAATCACTGTCGTTTCCAACTCTTTGTGACCCCATCAACAGTAGCCCGCCAGGCTCCTCTGTCCATGGGATTCTCCAGGCAAGAATGCTGGAGTGGGTTGCCATTTTCATCGCTAGGGGTCATCTACCTCTACAAGGATTCCGTCCTGTGCTGCTGCGGCTGCTGACCTTCAATCCACCCTGAAAGGAGTTCCAGGTAGAGAGCAGAATGAGGCGTCTATAGATGCCCTGGGGGGAAACTGGCAGGACAGGTCTTCAGACAGTAATATATTTGCAGGAGCTGATTTCATGAGCTCAGTTCTTTGAACCTCCTCCTGTCTAGGAAAGCGCTAACTTCCTTTGTGATGATGACTGTTCCTCAAGACTCGTGAAACCTTTCGGCAAAAATAGGTGTTTGATGACAGGCAGTTCCCCTTCACCAAAATCACTTCTATAATGACCTCTCCTCCCCGACCCACTCCCCATCTCTTTGGAGCAGTTTCTCAGAGCGGCTATCTGAGGTGCTGTCTCCTGGGCTACAGTTCTCATTCTGTCTCATGTGAAACTTCCTTTGCAACTCTCACGTTGTGAATTTTTTTAAGTCAACAATTCCGTGCTGCAAACCTGGAGCCGTGGTAGCGTAGTAGATCAGAGTTGCCAGGAGCTCTTATAGCGAAAGAGGCTGACCAAAAGGGGAGGCGTGAAGAAATACACGGGACACGAGAGGATGGCTCGATCTCATGATGCGGTCCAGGAGGCACAGCTCTGTGTGCTTGTCAAAAACCACAGAATTGTGACTCACGAAGAGTAGCTTTGTGAACCACGTATGAATTGAAAAAATAGTTTCTTAAATGGAGTCGGGAATCAAATGATGTCTGCGATGCTTTCCATCTCAATAAGCTTTCTCACTTTAAAAGGCTGACAATTTCAGTGCAGCAAACTAGCAGAGACTTGCATTACACGTGGGAAATTTTTTCATCTTTTTTGCTCAGCATGTCTAAAATAAACTTTATTCTGTTTATACTAGCCCCTGATGCCCTCATGCTTTCTTGCCAGATAGCTTTGGAGCAGGTGTTTTCTGGGTTGGAGCTTTCTGAACCTTCTAAGCTTTGTGGGGCTTCCCAGGTGGCGTGAGTGGTAAAGAACCCGTCTGCCAATGCAGGAGATGTGAGGCACGTGGGTTTGATCCCTGGATCAGGAAGTTCCCCTGGAGAAGGGAACGGCAACCCACTCCAGTGTTCTTGCCTGGAGAATCCCATGGACAGAGGAGCCTGGCAGGCTGCAACCCATGAGGTCGCCAAGAGTCGGACACGACTGAACGGCCAACACTTTCACACTGTCTTCTCTCAGGCTTTTCAGACATACTTCTGGCAGGCACCATGTGGGAACTTGAGGTTGAAGTCAGAGGGCAACACGCATTAGAAAGACGTAACCTGTCTCCTCACTTGAGTGCAAGGTTCATCCATCAAAGCCCTGTTCTCATCAATACCATTTAGAGTCATGACCAGTTTCCCAGCACAAGGCCTAAAGGAGACACAGACCATCCTGCCAAGCTCCAGGAAGCACTGGAACATCATCCTGGAGGCAACTGGCCAAAAGATTTTTCTTGTTTTCTTTTGAGAAGAAAAGAGCTGAAGAACTATGAAATTCACAACGAAATGACAATATGGAGAAATCAGAGGCCCAGAAAAGGGGGGGGAAATAGTGGCTCAGAATTTCATCTCAGTTGGAAGTGCACTCCAGTATTCTTGCCTGGAGAATCCCATGGATGGAGGAGCTTGGTGGGCTACAGTCCACGGGTCGCAAAGAGTTGGACATAACTGAGTGACTTCCATTTCAAAAAAACAGCAAGATGGAGCCAGTCTCGGATTCGACTGTTTAAAGTTGGCTATCATGTTTTAAAGGCTTCCCTGGTGGTTCAGATGGTGAAGAATCCGCCTACAATGCAGGAGACTTGAGTTCGATCGCTGGGTCGGGAAGATTCCCCTGGAGGAGGGCATGGCGACCCACTCCAGTATTCTTGCCTGGAGAATCCCATGGCCAGAGGAGCCTGGCGGGCTACAGTCCATGGAGTCACAGAGTTGGATATGACTGAGTGACTAACACACACAGACACAGACACACAGACACATCATGTTTTCAAATTCATTTTTATTTAAAGGTGGGATCATTGGCTGCATAAACTGTGGCTCTCCCCCTAAGTATTCTTCTGTTTCCCTCAGAGCGTGCTTTTGCATCATTTGGACTGTCCAGAGGGACACCATCCTTCAAATCACTTCTTGTTTACTTTTGATTTCTTTGGCTCCATAAACTTAAGGGAAAATACACCTTACTCGAGGTTTCTTACCCTTTAAAGTTGATGTATTCCGTTGAGAATCTGATGTAAGCTATGACCGTATTTATGAGGATTAAAAACAAAAAAAAAAATCCTGTGCAAAGACTCCTCTGGGGGTTCAGTGGTTGAGAATCTGCCTTCCAATGTGAGGAATGTGGGTTCAATCCCTGGCCAGGGAACTAATCACACGTTCAGTTGTTGCTGTTCGGTTGTTCAGTCGTGTCCGACTCTGCAACTCCATGGACTGCAGCACGCCAGGTTTCCCTGTCCTTCACCATCTCCCAGAGCTTGCTGAAACTCATGTCCATCAAGTCGGTGGTGCCACCCAACCATCTCATCCTCTGCCATCCCCTTCTCCTCCTGGCCTCAATTTTTCCCAGCATGTGGAGGGACAAGTAAAACCATGAGCCACAACTATAGAACTCTGCATGCCGCAACAAAGACCCAGCCCAGCCAAGACTATAAATGCATAAATGAAGTCCGTAAATAAACCCCACAGACACAAGTCTGGTTACATGCACAGAGTCCACAGGGCTCCCCAAGTCCCATGGGTGCTGGGGCTCCAGGGTCCCAGGTGTGAAGAGGACAGGCTCCCGAGAGGAGCCCCAGGTTCATATCCTGACGCTTCTCTTTGCAAACATGCTTGGCCTACACAGACTTGAGACGCAAGTTTCTGACCTCAGATTCGGTCTCCTCATCTGTAAAATGGGCGGGGGCGGGATTGAAACTGCCTTGCACGGCGTAGACACATTTATCCCCCCTCTGCCTCGGTCTGCTCATCTGTCAGGCGCAAGTCAGCACTGCCTCCAGGATTCCAGTGCGCCTGGCCCCTGGAAAGCCTCCAAGGAAACGAGCTAGGAGGAGGCCAGGGAAGGTCTTGATAATCCTCTCAGGAAACAGGAGGCAGACCACAGACTACAGAACTGATTGTACAACTGATGAGGGCAAGTTTCCCTGAGGCTAACAGGGGGCATGGCCGGGAAGGCGGAAGCACCCGGAGCCGACCCTGGTTCCTCCGCCTGTCAGAAATCTCTCCCTCACTCAGTACGCCCTGGAAACCTCAGCCCACTGTACAAATGGAAGGTATCATTTCCACACCATTACACCATGTCCCTGGCAATAAGCCAAACCTTTTTATTGCAGAGATATTAAAAAAAATAATAATAATGCTAGGGGAAACATAGAAAGGCATTTATTTATATCATTGCAAGCTTTTTAAAAATGACTTCCCCTGAATTGGCCACGTGCCTCTTTTCGGGCCAGTTTTTACCATTTTTATCGACCGGTTGTAAAACGTTATGTTTCCATCTGTCTGCAGAAGACTGTGACCCTCCCCTGTCCATCCATTTACCATCCTCCCACTGCTCGTCAGAGAGGGGACCGCCGGAGGAGACAGGCGTCCTGGAAATGTGCAGGGAACCCACAGCTCTGAACGCACCTCCCTCCACCACGGTACAGAGGTAGGAGGGAGAGGGTTAGTCTGCAAGGGAGAATCACCTACTTCCTAACCAGCAGCTGTCGTTAAAGCTATTTTCCAAGCAATTTAGTCAGCTAATTTCTGGAAGGTGATTTGATGCTTTCGGCCTGATGAGGCAATGAAATGAAAACGTTAAAGAGAGAGAAAGAGAGAGAATACACAGTTCTTTCTCCCGATCACGATTCAACCTCTGTAATCTCTCAGGACTTCACTGAAGGGGTTATTTGTGTAACGTGTCCTCTGATCAAACTTGAAAATACTCTCGGTCACGTGAGCAGAGCCGAAGCCCACAGCTTCTTTGCGTCCTGTGACCCAGACTTCAGTACTGAGAACCGAGGCTGCGTCGAACGCTGTCTCTGCTTCGGAGAAAATGTGCTTGGACTACACACTGTGACTTGAGATGTAAGTTTTTGACCTCAGACTCAGTATTCCCATCTGTAAAATGGGGAAAAAAAAATTGTAACTGTCTTACATGGCGTACACACACACTTACACACTTATTCAAGTGCGTAAACACATAGGTAAACTTTAACTCTTTTTCTTTTTTAGCCACCATGACTGCTTGAGCTTTAAATGCAGAGAGCACACCTGATCTGAAACAATGGAAACAGTGTCAGACTTTATTTTGGGGGGCTCCAAAATCACCACAGGTGGTGACTGCAGCCATGAAATTAAAAGACGTTTACTCCTTGAAAGAAAAGTTATGACCAACCTAGACAGTGTATTAAAAACCAGAGACATTATTTTGCTAACAAAGGTCCATCTAGTCAAAGCTATGGTTTTTCCAGTAGTTATGTATGGATGTGAGAGTTGGACTACAAAGACAGCTAAGTGCCAAAGAATTGAGGCTTCTGAACTGTGGTGCTGGAGAAGACTCTTGAGAGTCCCTTGGGCTGCAAGCAGATCCAACCTAAAGGAAATCAGCCCTGAATATTCATTGGAAGGACTGATGCTGAAGCTGAAAGTCCAATACTTTGGCCACCTGATGCAAAGAACTGACTCTCTGGAAAAGAGCCTGATGCTGGGAAATACTGAAGGTGGGAGGAGAAGGGGACGACAGAGGATGAGACGGTTGGATGGCGTCACCAACTCAATGGTCATGAGTTTGTGTAAACTCCAGGAGTTGGTGATGGACAGGGAAGCCTAGGGTGCTGCAGTCCATGGGGCTGCCAAGAGTCAGACAGGACTGTGTGACTGAACTGAACTGAACACCTGATCTAATCACAGTCGCTCCTGGCAGTGCTCATGGGACTTTAGGAGCCGTATTAGGCAGCTCTGAAGAGCCTCCTAATTGCCTGGAACCACTGCCAGTTTTCTGCCTTGATTCTGCCACCCTCTTGCTCTTCCGAGCTGGTCACGGCATTACCAAGAGTCCAAGCTTGCTCTGCTCACCACACAGCAGGCCGATGAATCCAAGAGACGAGGTGTCGAGGCAAGGAAGAGACTTTAAATCGGGGAGTCGGCAGACCGAGAAGATGGCAGGCCAAGACCTCAAAATAACCATCTTATTGGGGTCTGGATGCCCGGTTCATTTACAGGCCAGAGAGAAAGAAGCAATGAGGAACTAAGATTAAAAGGTAGAATAGAGAAGGAGAGGCAGTGGGGAAGTAAAGTGAAAGGGTCTTCAGTCTTGCAAAACATCTCCAAGGGAATGTCCTACCTTCGTAAGTAAGGGCTGTGTTCATCTCTCCTGTTCACAGGTGGACAGGAACAGACTCATGTCTCCTTCAGCTAAACAAAGGCACTTTAGTTTACAGTCAAGCAGACAGGCAGGGTCTTCCAGTTCAGTTCAGTTCAGTCGCTCAGTCGTGTCTGACTCTTTTTGGCCCCATGAACTGCAGCACACCAAGCCTCCCTGTCCAGTACCAACTCCCGGACTTCACTCAAACTCACGTCCATTGAGTCAGTGATGCCATCCAACCATCTCATCCTCTGTCATCCCCTTTTCCTCCCACCTTCAGTCTTTTCCGGCATCCGGGTCTTTTCCAGTGAGTCAGTTTTTCACATCAGGAGACCAAAGGATTGGACTTTCAGCTTCAGCATCAGTCATCCCAAAGAATACTCAGGATTGATCTCCTTTAGGATGGACTGATTGGATCTCCTTGCAGTCCAAGGGACCCTCAAGAGTCTTCTGCAACACCACAGTTCAAAAGCATCCATTCTTTGGCGCTCAGCTTTCTTTGTAGTCCAACTCTCACATGCATACATGACTACTGGAAAAACCATGGGAGGGTCTTCCAGGCAAGCCACTAAGTATGACGATAATATTAAAAGCAAGTCAAAGGAATATTTCCAACATGGAGTCAGAATTGGCTTCCTCCCTGCAACCAGAGCAGTTCTGTGGTGTGCCTCGGTCTTCAACACACCGGAGCTCAGAATTTTGGTAACTGGCCCAAGGTCGGGTCCACTCCACAGATGCTGACCCACATTCAGACTAGAAGCAGAATGTATGCTCTGTCTGCTACACTTCCCCACCATCAGAGACACCGAACAGGAGGCTCACCACAGATTGATCCCAGGGAAGGTTTAAAGCACCCAGAGCTCTGAGACAGGCAGCGTGCCCCCTCGGTCTGTTCTTCCAGGACGCCCTGCTCACCCAGACCCTGGAGAGGAACCAGATCAACAGTACGCAGACAGGCACAGCGGCTGACCAGAGAAAGCATGCTCGGAGGCCCTCACCCAAGGGTGTGTGCTCAGCTGCTCAGTCATGTCAAAAAAACCCAGCAAAATGATTATCATGACTGCTTGCCTGCTTCTGCCGGCTTCTGTCGTGTCTGACTCTGTGCAACCCCATGGACTGTAGCACCCTGGGCTCCTCTGTCCCTGGGATTCTCCAGGCAAGAACACTGGCGTGGGTCGCCATGCCATCCTCCAGGGGATCTGCCCGACCCAGGGATCAGACCTGTGTCTCTCATGTCTCCTGCATTGGCAGGCAGGTTCTTTAGCCCTGGCTCCACCTGGGAAGCCCAATTAGTGTGACTAATGTATATAAAATAGGTAATCAACAAGGACCCACCATATAGCACAGGGAACTCTACTCAGCAGTCTGTGATGACCTATATGGGAAAATAATCTGAAAACAAACGGCTGTATGTATAACCGAGTCGCTTCCTGTACACCTGAAATTAACAAAACACTGTAAGTCAACTAAACTCCCTTATAAAAGTTAAATTAAAAAACATACAAAAAGCTTCCCATTTCCCAAGCAATTATAAAGTCAAAGTCTTGATTCTTCTGAAAGAATTACAAGGGTAAACAAAAGTATGAATGTATTATTTGTACTTCAATGGTCACTTAATCCTCAAAAATGAGTTTGTGCCATGCAATTTCTAAATCAGTTACTATACGTCGACAGCTAAACAAAAATGATTAGTGTATGTCAATTGGCTGAGACAACTCAGCAAGTGGGGGGG
>SJYA01013854.1:0-13055 GCA_006410615.1 Neotragus moschatus
ATGTCAATGTATGGCAAAATGAGTACAGCATTGTAAAGCAAAACAAACTAAAAAATAAAAATTAAAAAAGAAAAGAAAAAGTAAGAGAGTTCCAAGGAAACATATACTTTTGCTTTTTCAGCTATGCCAAAGACTTTGACTGTGTGGATCACAACAAACTATTGAAAATTCTGAAAGAGATGAGAATACCAGACACCTGATCTGCCTCTTGAGAGATGTATGCAGGTCAGGAAGCAACTGTTAGAACAACATGGCAAAACAGACTGGCTCCAAATAGGAAAAGGAGTACATCAAGGCTGTATATTGTCACCCTGCTTATTTAAATTATATGCAAAATGCATCATGTTAAATGTCAGACTGGAGAAAGTACAAGCTGGAATCAAGACTGCAGGGAGAAATATCAAGAACCTTAGATATGCATATGATACCACCCTTATGGCAGAAAGCAAAGAGGAACTAAAGAACCTCTTGATGAAAGTGAAGTAGAAGAGTGAAAAAGTTTAAAATTCAACATTCCAAAAAATGAAGATCATGGCATCCATTCCAATCGCTTCATGGCAAATAGATGGGGAATCAATGGAAACAGTGAAAGACATTTTTCTTGGCTCCAAAATCACTGCAGATGGTGACTGCAGCCATGAAAGCTACGACCAACCTAGACAGCATATTAAAAAGCAGAAACATTACTTTGCCAACAAAGGTCTGTCTAGTCAAAGATATGGTTTTTCCTGTGGTCATGTATGAGTGTGAGAGTTGGACTGTAAACAAACCTGAGCGCCAAAGAATTGATGCTTTTGAAATGTGGTGTTGGAAAAGACTCTTGAAAGTCCCTTGGACTGCAAGGAGATTCAATCAGTTCATCCTAAAGGAAATCAGTCCTGAATATTCATTGGAAGGACTGATGTTGAAGCTGAAGCTCCAATACTTTGGCCACCTGATGAGAAAAAGCTGACTCATTGGAAAAGACCCTCATTCTGGGAAAGATTTAAGGCAGGAGAAGAAAGGGACGACAGAGGATGAGATGGTTGGATGGCATCACCAACTCAATGAACAAGAGTTTGACCAAGTTCTGGGAGTGGACGATGGACAGGAATACTTGCATGTTCTAGCTCATGGGGTCACAAACAGTCAGACATGACTGAGTGACTGAATTGAACTGAAAATATAATTTTAAAAAACGAAGAAGGACCAATGTGGTAATTGGTAATTTTGCACTAATAAGAATTTTAAAAAGAAAAGCAATGCCAAAGAATGCTCAAACTACCACACAATTGCACTCATCTCACATGCTAGTAAAGTAATGCTGAAAATTCTCCAAGCCAGACTTCAGGAATACGTGAACCGTGAACTTCAAGCTGCTTTTAGAAAAGGCAGAGGAACCAGAGATCACATTGCCAACATCTTCTGGATCATGGAAAAAGCAAGAGAGTTCCAGAAAAATATCTATTTCTGCTTTATTGACTATGCCGAAGCCTTTGTGTGGATCACAATAAACTGTGGAAAATTCTGAAAGAGATGGGAATACCAGACCACCTGACCTGCCTCTTGAGAAATCTGTATACAGGCCAGGAAGCAACAGTTAGAACTGGACATGGAACAACAGACTGGTTCCAAATAGGAAAAGGAGTATATCAAGGCTGTATATTGTCACCCTGCTTATTTAACTTCTATGCAGAGTACATCATGAGAAATGCTGGACTGGAAGAAGAACAAGCTGGAATCAAGATTGCCAGGAGAAATATCAATAACCTCAGATATGCAGATTACAACACCCTTATAGCAGAAAATGAAGAGAAACTAAAAAGCCTCTTGATGAAAGTTAAAGAGGAGAGTGAAAAAGTTGGCTTAAAGCTCAACATTCAGAAAATGAAGATCATGGCACCTGGTCCCATCAATCCATGGCAAGTAGATGGGGAAACAGTGGAAACAATGTCAGACTTTATTTTGGGGAGCTCCAAAATCACTGCAGATGATGACTGCAGCCATGAAATCAAAAGACGCTTACTCCTTGGAAGAAAAGTTATGACCAACCTAAATAGCATATTCAAAAGCAGAGATATTACTTTGCTGACTAAGGTCCATCTAGTCAAGGCTATGGTTTTTCCTGTGGTCATGTATGGATGTGAGAGTTGGACTGTGAAGAAGGCTGAGCACCGAAGAGTTGATGCTTTTGAACTGTGGTGTTGGAGAACAGTCTTGAGAGTCCCTTGGACTGCAAGGAGATCCAACCAGTCCATTCTGAAGGAGATCGGCCCTGGGATTTCCTTGGAAGGAATGATGCTAAAGCTGAAACTCCAGTACTTTGGCTACCTCATATGAAGAGTTGACTCATTGAAAAAAACTTTGATGCTGGGAGGGATTGGGGACAGGAGGAGAAGGGGATGACTGAGAATGAGATGGCTGGATGGCATCACTGACTCGATGGACGTGAGTCTGAGTGAACTCCGGGAGTTGGTGATGGACAGGGAGGCCTGGCATGCTGTGATTCATGGGGTCGCAAAGAGTCGGACAGGACTGAGGGACTGAACTGAGCTGAACTGAAATGTTTTCTTCTGAATAATGTGTACCAAACAAAAATTAAACAAGTTAGTGCCTCTATGTAGGATCCATCCAAAATGATACTTACTCTCTTATGACTTCTTTGCATGCACTATTTTTTAAAAGAAGAAGCCAAAAATGTTGTCTTTTTGATACATAATTTGAGAAGTGTATTTTGAAAGAGGAAGTTGAAATTCTTACAACCTAGATCAGAATAAGTAAACATTAAAAATGCAAACAAGCAAAAACCTCCCATGTTTATTTTTTCAGTCAACTAATATTTACTGAATGCACTGAATACTACTATGTATTATACATTGTTAAAATACAAGCAAAGTCAAAATGATATTTCAAAACCCTATCCACAAGAATGCCACAATAAATAAACAGCCCCAGTGGAATATGAACAAATAAAAATGGGCTAACAAAACAAAAATGAATGATCAGTTATCTGTTAGTATGGGCATTGATGAATGTTTTACCTAAGAGGTAGTACAGAGCTGAGTCCTTTATGACACTTGCCAGGTTAAACAGGAAGGAAAGAGAATTAAGGGCAATGGCTATGGCATCTGTAACAATATCATGAAGAGAGAGCAAATATCAGAGAACTATTTCAGATTATCCACTAGCTTCCTCATCCACTCTGATATTAAAAGCCATGTTTATATCAGCATCTGTAGAAATGTTTAAGATTGTTAACCAGTTTTTCACAATAGGGATGAAAAGAATATTCTCTGGATGAGATTTCCTAAAAGCAAATTGATGGCCCACAATGAATCCAAACAATACCTCTAAGAAGCAGATTCACTCAATTGACGTAAGACATCCATATCTATCCACTGAGCCGCAGTGTTAATTTGATGCAAGCTAATTCTCAGGTTGCCCTTGACAACAATTCTTTTGAATGCTAAACACGTTCCATACACTCAAACACATGGAATAAATGGAAAAGAAAGCCATGTCTGAAATACTTCTTTACTAGTGTTATCAGATCTAAGATAGTTCAGTGTGAAATCTTCCTTTTCTCTGGGACTTCTGGATGAATTTTCATAGATCAAGCTCTCAGAAATATTCAAATTAAAAGAGCCCTTTTCCTCAAAGTTTAGACTATCAGCCTAATGGAGTTGGGCTCCTTCTTCTCATTTTATATGCCTAATCACCCAAGGGGTCAGATCACATTACATTGAATAATCAGTTTTCTCTCTTTATATCATTAGCCTTCACTTAAAGAATATTAACTGTATTATTTCTCCACATGTGAAAAAGAGATTTATGGTCAAATTCTGTAATATTTTTAATGTAACAAATTTGTAGTCAAACATTGTGATTCAGTGTTTAGGACATACTGAATTAAACACAGTTAAATAAATTCCCTAATCACAGAAATCCCAGAGTCTTTACTGTAATAATATGCTAGTACAAACTATGAATCTTTATGAGGGGATGATATAAACTACACAGTGTTTTTCTCCTTTTGGAGGAGAAATTCAATAGGCTACCTTTCCTTAGGAATAGATGCTGGGGACAATTTCAGTGTTGTCCTCTTAAGTTTTTTCCATTGGTTTCACAAAAATTAGTACCAAATCACAGTCTGATTAATAATCTCCATACCATTTGCTTTCAGTTATAGGTGGTTATAGTATATAAAATATAAAATATTTGATAAGTTATTTTCAAGTACACTGAATAAGGATAGAACAAAATTCATTTCTTAGGTTTTATATAATGGGTCTCTCAATAAATGATCTATTTCTTCTCACTGTTAAAAGTCATATTAGTTGAGCTGAATAGGTTTCCTGAGGCAAAAACAAATGGCTGCTTTCTCATTTAACAGCATGAAGCTGACCTTCAATAAAGATAACACACAAGACTGGTAGTTATTGCTGATAAAGGTAAAAAGTAGCAACAAAATATTTTCTTGGGATGCACATGAAAATACTTTTGATTTAATGAAAATATACAGTCAAGATGTAACCAAAATGTCAGAGTAAGAAGATTGTGAGCTCACTTGCTCCGATGAACACAGCAAAATTAAAGCTACCTACAGAGAAACTGTGAGAATAATCTCAAGACCAACAGAAAATATTTTCCACAAGACATAAAGAAGGTACCACAGAACAAGTAGGAGGGACAAAGAAATGGTATAATCAAGACTGACACCCCCAGAGTGGCAACCCACACATAAATGGTTTATGTCTGGACTCTTTATTGTGTTTCATAGATCCACGTGTTAGTTTTTGTGCCGGAAGCATGCTGTTTTGATTACCAAAACTTTGTATTATAGCTTATATTATACTTTGAAATCAGGGAGCATCTTCAACTTTGTTCTTCTTTCTCAATATTTCTATGGTTATTTGGAATCTTTTGTATTTCCATACAATTTATATTTTGATAGAGATGTCATTAAATCTGCAGATTGCCTCAATTTTATTTAGAAAGCAAATAGATACATGAATTGTACAAGAGTTTGAGATGGTACTGTTATATAGGTTCTAGCTTTTATCTATATATGACAACATTCTTTCTACATATAACTAGGTTTCTATTAACTAAAGTTGTATTGTAGTTAAATGAATCATTAAGATCTGTATATTATATTTTAATAGCATAGTCACCTCTATTAAAAAATTAGTCTAAATATATTATAAAGAAGCTCTCTGTTTAACTCAGCACGAGACAGCCAATGCTCTAACCTTGCAATCATCTCCTTATCTCTGTAAAGATGTAAATGGATAAATTTAAAGAAAGACTATGTGTACAGTGCTTCTCTTGTGGCTCAGCTGGTTAAGAATCTGTCTGCAATGAAGGAGACCTGCGTTTGATCCCTGGGTTGGGATGATTCCCCTGGAGAAGTGAAAGCCTACCTACTCCAGCATTCTGGGCTAGAGAATTCCATGGGCTATATAGTCCACAGAGCAGCAAAGAGTTAGACATGACTGAGAAACTTTCACTCACTATGTACACTGTGAGCTTTTACTTTGTCATCCCTTTTCAGGATGGACTACAACATGTAATGTAATGAGCAAGAGGGGAAGTTAGGTATATTTCCACCTTCTTCTGTGTAAGATTTTTATTTTTGGACTTCATTTGTTTTATGTAGAGTAGAATACTCCACATGTCTCACCTCCTCATCCCACTCATATATGCAAACTCCCCAACCTAAGTGGGGCAAGAAATAAAAATGGAAGTTACATGACCTTGAAGTGCTTAATATTTCATCTTCTACCTGTCTTCACAATGTAATCAAGTTGTCAGGATATGTGAAAAAAGGTAAAAAATTATGCTATGTTTATAAAAAGTGACATACTCTGTTATCCTTAAAGTCAGGATCTAAGTTAATAAAAATTCACATAGAAAGATGGATTTAAAAAATAAATTGAGATGAGTAAGTTAAAAATATAATTTTATTTTTATGAAAAACTGCCAAATGATTATATATATGAAAAGTTTGAAAATTATGTGATGCTTTCAGTTGACCACTTCTAAGCAGTAGGATTATGAGCTCATTTTTCTTTTAAAGAGAAATAAATAAGACTAAATCATTGTTCTAAAATCATTTTTAAAAAACACAGTCATGTTCTGTTAGTAAAACTGTGAAGATTCATTAGACTTTGCATATTAACTTTGGGAAAAACTTCTAAAAATTTCTACTTTGAACAATTAACATCTGACATGCCCTACCTAGCCCAAGAAACTAAAAGTAAATTTGCAGTAATTAAATTTAATTCAATCCAGATTTTAGTCATCCATTTGGAAGCATGAATTGGAAATTGATTATGTATAATTTTTTAATATGTGACATATTCTACATATAATTACATTGTTGTTTGTGTTTAGTTGCCCAGTCATGTCTAATTCTTTTGTGACCCCATGGATTGGATTTCCTAGGCAAGAATACTGAAGTGAGTCGCCGTTTCCTTCCTCCAAGGTATCTTTCTTGGCCAGGAATTGAACTCATGTCTCCTGCCCACATCTCCTATGTTGCAGGCAGATTCTTTACTTTTGAACCACTGAGGAGGCCCTATATAATTACATATGACATTGGGGCTTCCCTTTTGGCTCAGCTGGTAAAGAATCCACCTGCAATGTGGGAAACCTGGGTTCGATCCCTGGGTTGAAGGAAAGGCTACCCACTCCAGTATTCTGGCCTGGAATATTCCATGGACACTATAGTCCATGGGGTTGCAAAGAGTCAGACATGACTGAGTGACTTACATTTTCACTTTCATAATATATATCATATTATTTAGTTATGAACATAGTATATATGTATATACATTTTCAGGTATATGTGTATATTTACACAAAATTTCAATAAATAATAACATTTAAATCTGCTTAAAAAAGACTATGTCAGAAGTTAAATTTGGTTGTTTCCTTATTTTTAATTTCAAACACTCTTGCCAGTACTATGTAAAAGTAAGTAAAATTGTTTCTGATTAGTTGATTTCCCTCAAAGTGAAACAACTACTGTTGTTTTATGGCTCATAGGAGCAAGGTAACTCAGGGGAAATTCTATGTAATCAGTTAGTAAGTAGCATTTTACCCGGGTCCAGCCCCAGTGGATCCAGGATAACTCAAAGTGTGGATGGAGTTGGCATCTGGGAAAGGACTACTTAATTAGAAAAGAGAGATTAGGAAAGAATAATTTAGTAGGAAAATTAGTGGAGAAAAGAGGCTGTCAACTTGGTTTACGTGGAAAACCAATAAAGTTATAAGATAAGGAACTTGTACCGTCTATGTTAGTCCACTGGCGCCTGCTTGAATAGCGGAGGGTGCCCTGCCTTGGGCTCCCTCTTGCATGGGTCTTAGAAGCCAGGGCAAATAAATAGACTCAGTGAGCCTCCATATTCAGGGAAAAAGAGAGAGTCACCACGGGGGGAGCCAGATTTCCAAGAAACCAGTTTGAGAAGCTGGTCTGAGAAACTGGTCCATCCTTTATTGTCCAGGAAAGCTTTTTATACTTTTGACTGTACATAGAGATCCATGGAAAATACAAAGTTATGCAGCATTAGCAGCCCTGACTCATCGAGGCCAGGCTTTCTCTCTGCACACCTAGCTGTATACACAAGTCTTAGGTGATTTACATAATCTTCTGGCCAGGAGGCCTATTAACATTTATGGCCCTTTTCTGATAAGGGTCCATCAACCAGAAAACTTATTTGCCCTAAAAGTGTTTGTTTTTACTAAAGTCTGGTGCCACTCTCAGAAAGTACTAATTAAGGTTACATTCTTATGTAGCAAGGACACAACAATTCATAACAAGAAAAGAGGAGTACAGTGATTTATAACAAAAATAAAGTTCATTAACTCAAAAGTCTAGTGTTGCTAACATCAAAACTACTATATTCCTTCTTCTATATCCCAATTACATTGATTAATATCCTCCAGGTGCCTAAAAGATAAAGAATATGGAGGCCTGACAGCAGTCATTGACTCAACAATGAAAACCTATCACCAATATAATTCTTAGCTCTTTAGAAAAGGCTCTACATCTTTAAGATGTTTTAAGCTGTGTGCCTTTCATGGTTGAGGGGCTGTAAACAATCACATGCGTAGTTGTAAAAATCTGGACAGACTGGTCAGGTAAGTTAGAAAGCTATCAGAGGGGTTTAAGCTGAGACATTCTTTTTACACGGAGGACACTTATTGACTGGAGCTCTAGGTTCATTCCTTTTAGAGGAAGGTGGTGGGGGACAGCCCCTGTTAATATCAGAAGTGTAAGTGAAAAGCATAATGCAGTACGGCAGGCAGACTCTGGTTTTGGGGGTAGATGTTCGAAAAAATTCAGCGAGGCTCCCTTAAGGCCCAACTCACATTTGTCTGTCGGACCCCTTAATTTCATGACCTTTGCCATGGGCGGGACTCCTCGTGCTGGCTCCTGGCAGCATTTACTCTAAATTAGATTCTAGGGAATTCAGTTGTGACCAATCAGGTAAGTTGTACTGTACCTAAATTGTCCAGGATTGATTTGTTCTAATTTGGCACATTATGTTCACATTTTGTAAACATCAATATCTCCTCAAACAGAGCTCTGCTGCCAGAAATTTTTTATTGGATATGATGCAGAATTGTTGTCAGCCCTCAAAAACAATAGTAAACGACCTCCCTAGAAATGACTGCTGACAAGATTATCACACTATCTACAAGACAGACTCGAGGATTGTTCATTTTCATTTGTGGCGTCATTTACCCCATGAACAAATGAAAGCAAGGACAATAATATTAAAAAAAAATATTTTTTCTCCATTAATACTTTCAGTATTTAGTCATGAACAGAATGTTGAGTGGACATATAAATGTTAAAGGTGCTTTAGGTAAGGGCTCAGAAAGAAATGAAGAAAAGTGTCATTGGATGCTGAAGGAAAGGTGAACCTTTTTATATAGTCACAGACAGGGTTGTTGATTTTGTATTATAGTTGCATCAAAGGAAGTAGAACTTGTAAGTGACAAATTTTGATATTTAGTTGAGGAGAATTTTAAAACAAGTATTGAAGGTGCAACCTGGATTCTTGTTGCTAATAATAAAATATGACAAAAACAACATAAACTGGGAAATGAAATGTTACACAACAAGGAACTAGCATCTGATGACTTGAAAAATTCTCAGACTATCCAAATTACAGAATACACTAAAATTAAATAGGAAAAGTGTACTCTGGAAAGAAGGCCAAGCAAGTAGATAGACAAATATTTATTAAAAATATTAAGTGTGTTGCTCATAGATTCACTCAACCATCTCAACAAAAGCCAGGATTAGGAATGGAATATCCAGAAAACATCTATGGAGGCCCTTTTTTCCATGGAGTGTTAATCTCCATGACATATACAGAAGACTCACAAGGTTTCAGAGAATGTTGTATCAGTAGAAATCCTACCAGCTATACTGAAAGGGACAGAGAGAGAACACAATGAAAAAAAGGAGAAAGTTGTCAGACTTCAAAAATTCTATAGCAAAAAATAGCATTGCTGCTAAAGTATAAAAATGTATTAATACAATCCTTCAAGAAAAAGGAAGAATGGCACAGGAGAATAAGAGAGGCATAGAGCTCTACACACTATGGGCAAAAACGCCTATAAAACTGTGGCACCAAGGCAGAGTTCATAGATATGGGTACAGAAGCAGATTTTGGTGGTATAGACACACAGAGGTAGGGACATACTGGACCACAAGGCTTAGGGAACTGCTTCTGAGGACAGAATCCCTGGAGCTCTCTTGAATGCAAAGAGGGAAGACTTCTGGGATAAAGGGGATTATTTCTGGGCCTTGAAATCCAATAGAATTTTGTTGTTGGGTTTTGAACTTGTTTGGGACCAGTGACTCCTTTATTCCTTCTATTTTCTCCTTTTTGGAATAATAATAATTGTAACTTTTATCACATCCCTATTCATGACCGTATCTTGGAAATAGATAACTTATTTCCTAGTTTTGTAGGTCCACAGATAGAGAGGAATTTTGCTCCAGGATAAATTGTACCCAGTATCTCACCCACATCTGATTTAGGTGATTTAGACGATGACACTTGGGACTTCTGAGCTGTGGATATTTAGATGAGATTTTTGAACTTAGAGTTAATGCTTTAATAGGTTAAAAACTCTAGGCAATGTTATAATGAGGTAAGTATGCTTTGTATGTGGGGTACATGTAAATTTGAAAGGACTAGAGGATAGACTGTGGTGAACTAAACGGTGGCCTCCAAAAGATAGGTCTTCATCATTACCCCCCAAAACCTGTGAATGTTACCTTACTTGAAAAAGGAGTCTTTGCAGATGTAATTAAGATTTTTGAGATAGAGAGATCATCTTGATTATCTGACCAAACCTACATTCAGCGACAAGGGGCCATAAAAGTGATGCACAGAAGAGAAAACAATCTGATTATGGAAACAGAGACTGGAGAGATATGGTCACAAGTCAAGTAGCATTAGGTGTTATTAGAATTTGTGGAAAAGTAGGGAATGGATTCTGCTCCACCAGGAGCAATCAGTTACTGTGGCTTTTTTGACATCTTTATTTTGAACTCTGGTGTCAAGACAGAATAACATTCTCTCTCTCTCTCTCTCTCTCTCTCTCNATTTCTTTTGTGATCCAGCCTATGATCCACCTCTGAGTGTTCAACATGCACCTGAAAGGAACACATATTCTGCCGTTGAGTGTAATGCTATATACGTTGATTAGATCTCTTTGATTTAAATGAGCTCAAGTTTTTATAAGCTGAATGATTTTCTTTCTATTAGTTCTAGTAATTACTGAGAGAGGAATATTGAAATGTGTAACAATAACTGTCCCTTTTTATGCTTCCTTCCTGCTCTATTATTTCATACTTTGTAAGTTTTGAGGTGTCATTTTAAGGTGCATAACATAGTAGGGTTATGTCTTCTTCATTCACTGATTCTCTAATAAATATATTTCTCTTTACCTGCGTTAAAAGTTCCTGCCCTTGAGGTCTTCTTCATCTGTCTTGCATAGCCATTCCAGCTTTTGTATGACTAGCTGTGCACACATATCTCTTTTTATCCTCCTATTTTTAATCTATTAACAATCATACATTTCCATTTTGAGTGTAATTGCTGTGACAATACTTCCTTTGATATTCCTTTTATTCTTCAATATGAAGATCCCTGCCATTCAGTGGTGAGTCCAGTCTATTCATAATTTACAGTTACTAATATGCTTTGGTTTAAATTTACTATAGCACTGTTTTCTATTTGTCTTATTTGATCTTTGTTCTTTTTTTAAAACCTTTTTGGATTAAGTAAATATTTTTAGTATATCACTTTGTCTTCTATTTTATCCTTATCAATGGTCATTCTAAGTTGTATAATATTAATCTCTATCAAACTCTTCATTCAAATAATATTCAAAGCATAAGAATCTTATGTTAGTATATTTCCACTATTCCTTTTAATCTTTGTCATATTACTGCCATCCACTTCACTTCTAATTGGAGAAGGAAATGGCAACCCACTCCAGTATTCTTGCCTGGACAATTCCATGGACACAGAGCCTGGCAGGTTATATTCATTGAGTCACAAAGAGTTGGACATGACTGAGTGACTTTACTTTCTTTCTTTCTTTCCACTTCTGTATTTGTTAAAAGTTCCATGACTGCTATGATTTTTGCTTTAAAGAATACTTTATAATAAAAAAATTAGTATTTATGTACATATTTACCATTTTTGCTGTCTTTATTTCTTCATATAAATCTAAGTTCTCAAAAGACATTATTTTTGTTGAACTTTTAAGAAAATGTAGGTCTGTTATGTGTAGGTTTTATTTGTATAAAATATTTTTATTACATATTTCCTTTAGTAAGATATTTTCATGGGAAATGAAATAGTATAGACAACTTTTTAAAGCAGGCTTAAACAGTTGTCCAGTTGTCTTCTGATCAAAATTGCTTATTCCTCTGTATGTAATGTGTCTTATTTTATAGCTACAGTTCTGTTTCTCTTATTGATTTTCAGAAACTTATTACAAGCATCAATGCAGCTTTTAAGATAATTATACTCTAGATTTGTTTGGTGAACATGTGGTTTTATAATTTTCATCACAATTGTAATAATTTCAGCCACTTTATCTTTATTTGTTTTCTGCCCAGAAGGGGAACGTGCTGTCCTAACCTTCAACTACATCGGGGTACACTGATCTCATCTTTTTCTAGCAGCAAACCTCCCTTCTCACACTCGAGAATCTTCTGCTCAGCTGTTACCCTGAGATCTGCTTTGACCATACCATGGAAATTCCCATCCTTTCCTTGAGCTGTCTTCATCCTCACTCACTCTCTGCTGCTGCTGCTGTTGCTGCTAAGTCATTTCAGTCATGTCCGACTCTATGCGACCCCATAGATGGCAGCCTACTAGGCTCCTCTGTCCCTGGGATTCTCCAGGCAAGAATACTGGAGTGGGTTGCCATTTCCTTCTCCAATGCATGAAAGTGAAAAGTGAAAGTGAAGTCACTCAGTCCTGCCTGAATCTTAGCAACCCCATGGACTTCAGCCTACCAGGCTCCTCCATCCATGGGATTGTCCAGGCAAGGATACTGGAGTGGGGTGCCATTGCCTTCTCCACACTCACTCCCTAGTTAGAGTAATACACAGCTCCCACTAGCTTCCTGACACCTGTGCAATTTTGAAAACTTTAACATCTATAAATATATTTCTTTCTATCTGAAGTTTTGCCAGGATAGAGAATTCCAGATGGAAACATATTTTCCCCTCAGAATTTTGAAAGCCTTGCCCCATTGTCTCCTGGCTTCTGGTGTTATTGCTAAGTCTGAAGCATTCTGATTCTCCATCCTTCGGCTGAGTGCTTTCTTCTTGACTTCCCTGGTGGCTCAGGTGGTAAAGATTCTGCCTTCAGTAGAGGAGTTAATCCCTGGGTCAGGTAGATGCTCTGGAGAAGAGAGTGGCTACCCACTCCAGTATTCTTGCCTAGAGAATCTCATGAACAAAGGAGTCTAGCGGGCCACAGTCCATAGGGTCCCAAAGAGTCAGACACGACTGGGCAACTAAGCAC
>SJYA01013856.1:4272-16071 GCA_006410615.1 Neotragus moschatus
AGTGTTTCCTCTTGGGGATTTCTGGCATTGAGAAAGGCTAAGACGCTGAGTGGTTTCTGACCCTGCACCCCAGCTTCTTTCTTGATGCTGATGCTGTTCATCCTTAGGGGCTCAGAGGACCTGCTGTCTCCATGGAGTGGGGTGGGCAGCCAGGGTCTGCAGCTTGGGTCACAGACTTCACTGTGGACCCATACAGAGTGGGCAGGCAGGCCTGCCTCACGGTCTTTCCCTTGCTCACTGTCTGCTGGTCAGATAGCCTGGTGTGAAACCAGGCATGTGGGCACATCTCTGCCCATGGACGGGGGCCCTGCCAGAGCTAAGCTGCCTGGGATCCCCGTGTTGTTTCCAGGGGAAAATGTAGTCATTATTCCTACACAAAACAGACCTCTGTCCCTGGCCAGGCCTGTCTAGAAACTTATTTCCACAAAACTCTGAAGGAAAAAGCTACAAAAAAAAAATGTGTTCTGGCTCAATCTCCCTGTACACAGCTCTTAACCGAGCACAGTGACATGCTTAGCATAACGGCTAAAGGGGCCTTGGGAGGCATGGGCAACACGAGCTGCCCACTGACTCCTGGTCCTCAGGCTCTGGAGCCATCCCTTGTCACAAAGCCATCCAAAACCTTGGCAGACACCATCCCCTGAGTTTGCTTTTCCCCAGGAGCCAGACGATCATAACCAAACCTTTGGGCCAATGGGTCATGCCTTCCCCAACTCCAAGCTTCTCCAAAGATTTCCAAGGCCTGTGTCCCTATTCAACCCCTGACCACAGCCCTCTCTCCAGCTGTGTGGACAGACTACGGCCTCCACCCAATCTCCCTAGAGGCTGGAACCTTGCCTGTCTCCCCTGGCCAGCTTGGTGGTAGGAGCAATCATAGGGCAAAACTTCTTAGGCCAGGCCTGCAGCTTCCCTCCACCTCCCTCCCCATCCCTGTGGGCCCCTAACAAAGCAGAGCCCTATGAACAATCCAGTGCCAAAACCCTCCTGCTATCATGACAAGCCAAAGAAAGCAACTATTATGGAGTTCCTCTAATAATTTTTACTTAAAATACCAAATCTTAAAATAAGAAAGCTTTCATTTCAGTTTAGACTCAGATTTTCTAGTAACATTTTGTAGAGGTGCTTGGCATTTGACAGTCACTCCTCTCCTTTACAACCACCAAGGCTACTTACCACTGTGCAGATCATGTCTCTAATAGGGATTTCACCATGACTGTGGATGCCATTTCCTAACACATAGTGTACCTAACACATGGGTACAAGCTGTATGCCCTGTCCTGCCATTCCTAGAGCCATGGGATCCACAGAACTCCAAATGCCAGGATAGACTGAGAGGTTGAACCTGGAGTAATGTGGTCTCCAGGCCTCGGGATGTGTGACATTAACCAGATGGAACTAGTTTGTTGTTCAGTCACTAATTCATTTCTGACTCTTTGTGACCCCATGGTCTAACAGCACCCCAGCTTCCTCTGTCCTCCACTATCTTCCAAAGTTTGCTCACATTTATGCCCATTGAGTCAATGATGTTATCTAATCATCTCATCCTCTGCCACCTGCTTCTCCTTTTATCCTCAATCTTTCTCAACATTAGGGTCCTTTACAATAAGTTGTCTCTTCACATTTGGTGGCCAAAGTATTGGAGTTGCGGCTTCATAAACAGTCTTTCCAAAGAATATTCAATGTTGATTTCCTTTAGGATTAACTAGTGTGATTTCTTTGCAGTTCAAGGGATTCTCAAGAGTCTTCTCCAACACCACAATTTGAAAGCATCAATTCTTCGGCATTCAGGCTTCTTTGTGGCCCAACACTCACATCCATACATGACTACTGAAAAAAACACAGCTTTGACTATAGGCCTTTGTTAACAAAGTGATGTCTCTGCTTTTTAATAAGCTGTCTAGGTTTGTTATAGCTATTCTTTCCAGGAGCAAGCATCTTTTTATTTCATGGCAGCAGTCACCACTAGCAGTGATTTTGGAGCTCAAGAAAATAAAGTCTGTCACTGTTTCCATGTTTTCCCCATATATTTGCTGTGAAGTGATGGACTGAATGCCATGATCTCAGTTTTTAGAATGTTGAGTTTTAAACCAGGCTTTCATTCTCCTCTTTCACCCTCATCAAGAGGCTCTTTACTTCCTCTTCACTTTCTGCCATTAGAATGTTATCATTTACGTATTTGAGGTTGTTGATATTTCTTCTAGAAATCTTGATTCTAGCCTGTGATTTATCCAGCCCAGCATTTCACATGATGTACTCTTNGTTTTTAGAATGTTGAGTTTTAAACCAGGCTTTCATTCTCCTCTTTCACCCTCATCAAGAGGCTCTTTACTTCCTCTTCACTTTCTGCCATTAGAATGTTATCATTTACGTATTTGAGGTTGTTGATATTTCTTCTAGAAATCTTGATTCTAGCCTGTGATTTATCCAGCCCAGCATTTCACATGATGTACTCTTAGGTGCCCAATATGCTACAGGAGATCAGTGGAGAAATAACTCCAGAAAGAATAAAGGGATGGAGCCAAAGCAAAAACAATACCCAGTTGTGGATGTGACTGATGATAGAAGCAAGATCCAATGCTTTAAAGAGCAATATTACATAGGAACCTGGAATGTCAGGTCCATGAATCAAGGCAAATTGGAAGTGATCAAACAAGAGATGGCAAGGGTGAACGTCAACATTCTAGGAATCTAAACTAAAATGGACTGGAATGGGTGAATTTAACTCAGATGACCATTTTATCTACTACCGCAGGCAGGAATCCCTCAGAAGAAATGGAGTAGCCATCATGGTCAACAAGAGAGTCCGAAATGCAGTACTTGGATGCAGTCTCAAAAACGACAGAATGATCTCTGTCTCCAAGGCAACTCATTCAGTATCACAGTTATCCAAGTCTACACCCCAACCTGTAACGCTGAAGAAGCTGAAGTTGAATGGTTTAATGAAGACTTACAAGACCTTTTAGAACTAACACCCAACAAATATGTCCTTTTCATTATAGGGGACTAGAATGCTAAAGTAGGAAGTCAAGAAACACCTGGAGTAACAAGCAAATTTGGCCTTGGAATGCAGAATGAAGCAGGGCAGAGACTAATAGAGTTTTGCCAAGAAAATGTGCTGTTCATAGCAAACACCCTCTTCCAACAACACAAGAGAAGACTCTACACATGGACATCACCAGATGGTCAACACCGAAATCAGATTGATTATATTCTTTGCAGTCAAAGATGGAGAAGCTCTATACAGTCAACAAAATCAAGACCAGGAGCTGACTGTGGCTCAGATCATGAACTCCTTATTGTCAAATTCAGACTTAAATTGAAGAAAGTAGGGAAAACCNATTATAGGGGACTGGAATGCAAAAGTAGGAAGTCAAGAAACACCTGGAGTAACAGGCAAATTTGGCCTTGGAATATGGAATGAAGCAGGTCAAAGACTAATAGAGTTTTGCCAAGAAAATGCACTGGTCATAGCAAACATCCTCTTCCAACAAAACAAGAGAAGACTTTATACGTGGACATCACCAGATGGGCAACACCGAAATCAGACTGATTATATTCTTTGCAGCCAAAGATGGAGAAGCTCTATACAGTCAGCAAAAACAAGACCAGGAGTTGACTGTGGCTCAGATCATGAGCTCCTTATTACCAAATTCAGACTTAAATTGAAGAAAGTAGGGAAAGCCACAAGACCATTCAGGTATGACCTAAATCAAATCCCTTATGATTATACAGTGGAAGTGAGAAATAGATTTAAGGGCCTAGATCTGATAGATAGAGTGCCTGATGAACTATGGAATGAGGTTCATGACATTGTACAGGAGACAGGGATCAAGACCATCCCCATGGAAAAGAAATGCAAAAAGGCAAAATGGCTGTCTGGGAAGGCCTTACAAATAGCTGTGAAAAGAAGAGAGGTGAAAAGCAAAGGAGAAAAGGAAAGATACAAGCATCTGAATGCAGAGTTCCAAAGAATAGCAAGAAGAGATAAGAAAGCCTTCTTCAGAGACCAGTGCAAAGAAATAGAGGAAAACAACAGAATGGGAAAGACTAGAGATCTCTTCAAGAAAATTAGAGACACCAAGGGAACATTTCATGCAAAGATGGCCTCAATAAAGTACAGAAATGGTATGGACCTAACAGAAGCAGAAGATATTAAGAAGAGGTGGCAAGAATACACAGCGGAACTGTACAAAAAAGATCTTCATGACCTGGATAATCACGATGGTGTGATCACTCATCTAGAGCCAGACATCCTGGAATGTGAAGTCAAGTGGGTCTTAGAAAGCATCACTACGAACAAAGCTAGTGGAGGTGATGTAATTCCAGTTGAGCTATTCCAAATCCTGAAAGATGATGCTGTGAAAGTGCTGCACTCAATATGCCAGAAAATTTGGAAAACTCAGCAGTGGCCACAGGACTGGAAAAGATCACTTTTTATTCCTATCCCAAAGAAAGGCAATGCCAAAGTATGCTCAAACTACCGCACAATTGCACTTATCTCACATGCTAGTAAAGCAATGCTCAAAACTCTCCAAGCCAGGCTTCAGCAATATGTGAACTGTGAATTTCCAGATATTCAAGCTAGTTTTAGAAAAGGCAGAAGAACCAGAGATCAAATTGCCAACATCCACTGGATCATCAAAAAAGCAAGAGAGTTCCAGAAAAACATCTACTTCTGCTTTACTGACTATGCCAAAGCCTTTGACTGTGTGGATCATAATAAACTGTGGAAAATTTTTCAAAAGATGGGAATACCAGACCACCTGACCTGCCTCATGAGAAATCTGTATGCAGGTCAGGAAGCAACAGTTAAAACTGGACATGGAACAACAGACTGGTTCCAAATAGGAAAAGGAGTAGGTCAAGGCTGTATATTGTCACCCTGCTTATTTAACTTCTATGCAGAGTACATCATGAGAAACGCTGGACTGCAAGAAACACAAGCTGGAATCAAGATTGCCAGGAGAAATATCAATCACCTCAGATATGCAGATGATACCACCCTTATGGCAGAAAGTGAAGACGAACTAAAGAGCCTCTTGATGAAAGTGAAAGAAGCAAGCAAAAAAGTTGGCTTAAAGCTCAACATTCAGAAAACGAAGATCATGGCATCCAGTCCCATCACTTCATGGGAAATAGATGGGGAAACAGTGGAAACAGTGTCAGACTTTATTTTTCTGGGCTCCAAAATCTCTGTAGATGGTGACTGCAACCATGAAATTAAAAGACGCTTACTCCTTGGAATGAGAGTTATGACCAACATAGATAGCATATTCAGAACCAGAGACATTTCTTTGCTGACTAAGGTCCGTCTAGTCAAGGCTATGGTTTTTCCAGTAGTCATGTATGGATGTGAGAGTTGGATTGTGAAGAAGGCTGAGCACTGAAGAATTGATTCTTTTGAAGTGTGGTGTAGGAGAAGACTGTTGAGAGTCCCTTGGACTGCAAGGAGATCCAACCAGTCCATTCTGAAGGAAATCGGCCCTGGGATTTCTTTGGAAGGAATGATGGTAAAGCTGAAGCTCCAGTACTTTGGCCACCTCATGCGAAGAGTTGACTCATTGGAAGAGACTCTGATGCTGGGAGGGACTGGGGGCAGGAGGAGAAGGGGACAACAGAGGGATGAGATGGCTGGATGGTATCACTGACTCGATGGGCGTGAGTCTGAGTGAAACTCCGGGAGTTGGTGATGGACAGGGAGGCCTGGCGTGCTGCAATTCATGGGGTCACAAAGAGTCGGACATGACTGAGTGACTGAACTGAACTGAACTGAATCAGTAAAAATCCATATAGTGTGTATATGTATATGTGGTGTGCGTGCGTGTGTGTGTGTGTGTGTTTCAGTTTGTATAATTTCTATTGACCTATCTTGATGTTAGGCAATTCTTTCTACTACTGAATTGAGTCTACTGAAGAGACTATCAGGGACTTCATCTTTGTTAGAGTTTTTTGTTAATTTCTAACATTGCGTTTGTATTCTTTCTTATAATTTCCACCTTTGTTGAAATTTGCCATTTAATCATGTATGCTCTTTACCTTTTCCCATGAAAACTCTTAACCTATTAAACACAGTTATTTTAAGTTTACTCTCATATCATTCCAATGATTATGTTATGATTGTGTTCTCTCTCAGAAGGTATAACTTTAGCTTGTGTTTTCATATGCTTCCTAGTTTTTCATTATTATTGAAAGCTGGGCTACTTGTTGTATAATATAGTAAAGACTGAAGTAATTAGCTTTATACCTGGAAATGGGCATATTTTTCTTTAATCAGGACCTATAGTGAGCAAATTTGATTGACTCTAATTAAAAGTTGGGCTGGGTTTGTTGTTTGTTGTTACTATGGTTACGTTGGAGAAGGAAATGACAACCCACTCCAGTGTTCTTGCCTGGAGAATCCCAGGGATGGCGGAGCCTGGTGGGCTGCTGTCTATGGGGTTGCACAGAGTCGGGCACGACTGAAGCGACTTAGCAGCAGCAGCAGCATGGTTAGCTTAGTGCACCACAGTCTTCAAATTCCTCTAAATAATTACTTTGCATTTAGAGTAATGGCTAGGTTTTCATAGGTTTTTAATTTTTTGGTCCTGAGTGCCTGCTGCTCTGTTAGTTTTAGGCCTTGGCATTGCATCTCAGAACTGGTTTGTCTCTAATGGATTCCTTTTTAAATTTAAAGCTTTATAATTTAGAACAGTTTAAGTTCACAAAAAAACTGAGAATATAGAGATTTCCCACATGCATGCATAGCCTCCTCCATTATCAACATCACTTACCAAAATGGTATGTTTGTTACCAAGGATAAATCTACATTGACACATTGTAATCACTCAAAGTCCAGAGTTCACCTTAGATTTCATTTAATGCTATGCATTATATGGAGAAGAATATAATGACACTTTTCCATTATTATCATGCAGAGTATTTTTATTGTCTAAAAATTTTCTGTACTCTTTCCGTTCACTCTTGCTACCCTTGAGATATTGTTTTTTTCTATGCCTGTTGGCCTGCTAGAGGCTGGAGTAGGAGTATTCTATGTTTGAATAAAGCCTCAGTCTTTAGTTCTGCTGCCCTTCCACGGGTGAAAGGGTTTTTTGGGGGGTTTTTGTTCGTTTGTTTGTTTGTTTGTTTCCCTCTCTCTCGTTTTACCTCACTTGCAAGGAATCTCCACCAGTGACCTAATGGTAGCATTTTTTGCCCTCCCAGCAGATTTAGCTTTTGTTCAGTAAGGAGGTGGAATGAGTATCTCAGCATTGCCCCCCAGCTGCCCCACTGGCAGCTGCTATTCCCCTCCCCTCCTGTTTTGTACCATGAGGGTGTCTAAGAATTATCCTTTTTCATGTGTGAGCACCAGTGAAGTTTGTGAGGAAAAACCCTGGAAAAAAGATGGGGATACCACATACGTCTATAACCCCAAGATGTTTACCTCTCTCACGGCATACTCTGCAGTGAGCCGTGTACCCTAGTTGAATTCCTACTATGGAGTATCCATGTCTTGTAAAAACTAATGCTTCAATCTTTTCTTCCCTTGCTTGCTTCTCCTTAGATTTTCAGCCAGTTTGTTGCTGTGCAATGTCAGCACTCCAATGGACTCAAGGATGTTTATGCATTTGCATTTGTTTGTTTTTTTCCTTCACCCTAAGATTGGGAACATCACTCTTTGCAGCTCCCTACATCTCTCAATAAAAACAAAAGGTGGGCTGAACCCCATAAGCAAGGTGTCGGGCTCTGGTGCTGGTATGAAAGGGGAATGCAGTGCAGGCATGAGGTAACGGAAGAAGCAGCGATGTTTCACTTCTTCAGAAAGCCTCTGGAATCTAAAAAACTGTCAGTACCAGAGACAGAAGCAGATGGATTTGTCCTTTTAGAGATCAAGCCCTGAGCCTTTGGAGTGGGAGCAGTGACTTCAAGACCCTAGACTACCAGAGAACTAACCCTGAAAGTGAAAGTGAAAGAAATCACTCAGTCATGTCTGATTCTTTTCAACCCCGTGGACTGTAGCTTATCAGGGTCCTCTCTTCATGGGATTCTCCAGGCAAGAATACTGGAGTTGGTTGCCATTTCCTTCTCCAGGGTATCTTCCCAACCCAGGGATCGAACCCAGGTCTCCTGCATTACGGGTGGACGCTTTACCACCTGAGCCGCCAGGGAAGCCCCTAGGGAGTATCAAATAATGAGAACTCACACAGAGGAAACCACTTGAATACAAGACCTGGCATCACGCAACCACCTGTAATGCCCTGTGCAGGATGCCTCATCTAAACAACAAACAAAACAAAAATACAAACCCAATCATCAGCAAAGAGGATTACCACCTCATTGAGCCTTGCCCATCAGAGGAAAAACAAAAACAAACAAACAAAAACTCAGCACAAATCTCACCCTATCCGAAGCTTACACAAACTACTGGATCAACCTTAGGAGGGCAGAAACCAAAAGGAAGAAAGAATTCAACCTTGAAGCCTGGGAAAAGGAGACCTCAAACACAATAAGTTAAAAAATAATAATAATAATGATGAAAAGGCAGGGAAATACTACACAATGAAGGAACAAATTAGAAACACAGAACTCCAAATAAATGAAGGGGAAATAGGCAAACTACCTGAAAAATAATTCAGAATAATGATAGTAAAGATGATCGAAAATCTTGAAAACAGAATGAAGAAAATGCAAGAATCAATTAACAAAGATGTAGAAGAAATAAAGAATAAACATACAGAGATAAACAACACAATTACTGAAATTAAAACTACTTTAGAAGGAACCAATAGCAGCATATCTGAAGCAGAAGAACAAATCAGTGAGTTGGAAAATACAATGGTGGAAATAGCTCCTGAAAAGCAGAATAAAGTAAAAAAAAAAAAAAAAAAAAAATGAAAAGAACTGAGAACAGTCTCAGAGACCTCTGGGACAATATCAAACTCATGAACATTTGAACTATAGGGGTCCCAGAAGAAGAAAAGAAAAAGAAAGGGTATGAGAAATATTTTGAAGTGATTATAGTTGAAAATTTCCCCAACATGGAAAAGGAAATAATCAATCAAGTCCAAGAGGCACAGAGTCCCATACAGGATAAACCCAAGGAGAAACATGCCAAGACACATACTAATCAAATTATAAAGACTAAACACAAAGAAAGAATCTAAAATGCAGCAAGGGAAGAGCAACTAGTAATATACAAGGGAAACCCCATACGCTTAACAGCTGATCTTTCAGTAGAAACTCTGCAGTCCAGAAGAGAATGGCAGGATATATTTAAAATACTGAAAGGGAAAAATCTACAACTGAGATTATTATACCTGGAAAGAACCTCATTCAAAATTGATAGAAAAATAAAAAGCTTTTCGGGCAAGCAAAAATCAAGAGAGTTCAGTACCACCAAACCAGCTTTACAGCAAATGTTAAAGGGACTTATACAGTCAGAAATACAAGAGATAAAAATATCCTCAAAATCAACCTGAAACAATTTATAAAATGGCAATAGGAACATATATATCAATAATTACTTTAAATGTAAAGAGATTAAATTTTCCAACCAAAAGACATAGACTGGCTGAATGGATACAAAAACAAGACCCATATATCTGCTGTCTACAAGAAACCCACTTCAGACCTCAAGACACATAGACTAAAAGTGAGAGGATGGAAAAATATATTCCATGCAAATGGGAAGCAAAAGAAAGCTGGAGAAGCAATCCTCATATCAAACAAAATAGACATTAAAATAAAGATTACAAGAGATAAGGAAGGACACTACATAATGATCAAGGGATCAATCCAGGAGGAAAACATAACAACTGTAAACATCTATGCACCCAACACAGGAGCATCTCAATAATAAGACAAACACTAACAGATATAAAAGGACAAATTGACGGTAACACAATAATAGTAGATTTTAACACCCCACTCACACCAATGGACAGATCATCAAAACAGAAAATTAAACAGAAAACACAAGTCTTAAATGATACATTAGATGAGATGGATTTCACTGATACCTTCAGAACATTCCATCCAAACGCAGAAGAATATACTTCTTCTCAAGTGCATGTGGAACATTCTCCAGGATAGACCACATTTAGGGTCACAAATCAAACCACAGTAAATTTAAGGAAATTGAAATCATATCAAGCATCTTCTCTGAACACAATGCTATGAGACTAGATATCAATTATGAGAAAAAAAATGCAAAAAAACACAAACGCATGGAGATTAAACAATATCTTTCTAAATAATCAACAGGTTACTGAAGAAAGCAAAGGGGAAATAAAAAAATTTCTAGAAACAAATGACAATGAAAACACAACAACTCAAAACCTATGGGATGCAGCAAAAACAGTTCTAAGAGGAAAGTTTATAGCAATACAATCCTACCTCAAGAAACAATAAAAGCATTGATTAGACAACCTAACTTTACACATAAAAAAACTGGAAAAAGAAGAGCAAAAACCCCCCAAAATTAGTAGAAGGAAAGAAATGATTAAAAACCAGAGCAGAAATAATTGAAAAAGAAAAGAAAGAAATGATAGTAAAGATTAATAAAACTAAAAGCTGGTTCTTTGAGAAGATAAAAAAAATTGACAAGCTTTTAGCTAGACTCATTAAGAAAAAAAGAGAGAAGAATCAAATCAACAAAATTAGAAATAAAAAATAGAGGTTATAGCAGACAATGCAGAAATACAAAGGATTATAAGAGACTATTATGAACAACTATATGGCAATAAAATGGAAAACCTGGAAGAAATGGACAGATTCTTAGAAAGTCTTCCAAGACTAAACCAGGAAGAAATAGAAATTATGAACAACTCAATTTTGAGCTTTGAAATTGAAACTGTGATCAAAAATCTCTGCAAAAACAAAAGCCAAGGACCAGATGGCTTCACAGGAGAATTCTATCAAACATTTAGAGAAGATTTAACGCCTATCCTTCTATATCTTTCAAAAAGTTGCAGAGGAAGGAACACTTCCAAACTCATTCTATGAGGCCACCATCACCCTGATACCAAAACCAGACAAAGACAACACACACAAAAAGAAAAACTACAGGCCAATATCACTGATGAGCATAGATACAAAATTTCTCAACAAAATGTTAGCAAACAGAATTCAACAACACATCAAAAAGTTCATACACCATGATCAATTTGGGTTTATTCCAGGGATGCAAGGATTCTTCAATATATGAAAATCAATGTGATATACCATATCAACATATTGAAAGATAAAAACCATGTAATAATCTCAATAGATGCAGAAAAAGCCTTTGAAGAAATTAAACCCACATTTATGATTAAAACTCTTCAAAAAATGGGAATAGAAGGAACCTACCTCAACATAGTAAAGGCCATATATGATAAGCCTACAGCAAACATTATTCTTAGTGGTTAAAAAATGGAAGCATTGCCCCTAAGATCAGGAACAAGACAATGGTGTCCACTTTCACCACTATTATTCAACATAGTTTGGGAAGTCCTAGCTACAGCAATCAGAGAAGAAAAAGAAATAAAAGGAATCCNGCCTACAGCAAACATTATTCTTAGTGGTTAAAAAATGGAAGCATTGCCCCTAAGATCAGGAACAAGACAATGGTGTCCACTTTCACCACTATTATTCAACATAGTTTGGGAAGTCCTAGCTACAGCAATCAGAGAAGAAAAAGAAATAAAAGGAATCCAGATTGGAAAAGAAGGAAATTTCTCACTGTTTGCAGATGACATAATACTGTACATTTAAAACCCTAAAGGTAGTATCAGAAAATTACTAGAGCTAATCAGTGAATTTAGCAAAGTTGCAGGATACAAA
>SJYA01013859.1:6766-17872 GCA_006410615.1 Neotragus moschatus
AGTCTTCTCTTGTGTTGTTGGAAGAGGGTGTTTGCTATGAGCAGTGCATTTTTTTGGCAAAACTCTATTAGTCTTTGACCTGCTTCATTCTGTATTCCAAGGCAAAATTTGCCTGTTATTCCAGGTGTTTCTTGACTTCCTACTTTTGCATTCCAGTCCCCTATAATGAAAAGGACAACTTTTTTTGGTGTTAGTTGTAGAAGGTCTTGTAGATCTTCATAGAATTGTTCAACTTCAGCTTCTTCGGCATTACTGGTTGGGGCATAGACTTGGATTATCACAATATTGAATGGTTTGCCTTGGAAATGAACAAAGATCATTCTGTCGTTTTTGAGATTGCATCCAAGTACTGCATTTCAGACTCTTTTGTTGACCATGATGGCTACTCCATTTCTTCTGAGGGATTCTTGCCCACAGTAGTAGATATAATGGTCATCTAAGTTAAATTCACCCATTCTTGTCCATTTTAGTTCTCTGATTCCTAGAATGTCGACATTCACTCTTCCCATTTCTTGTTTGACCATTTCTAACTTGCCTTGATTCATGGACCTGACATTCCAGGTTCCTATGCAATATTGTTCTTTATAGCATCGGACCTTGCTTCTGTCACCAGTCACATCCACAGCTGGGTTTTGTTTTTGCTTTGGCTCCATTCCTTCCTTCTTTCTGGAGTTAATTCTCCACTGATCTCCAGTAGCATATTGGGCACCTACTGACCTGGGGAGTTCCTCATTCACTATCCTATCATTTTGCCTTTTTACACTGTTCATGGGGTTCTCAAGGCAAGAATACTGAAGTGATTTGCCATTCCCTTCTCCAGCAGACCACATTGTGTCAGACTTCTCCACCATGACCCGCCCGTCTTGGGTTGCCCTGCGGGCATGGTTTAGTTTCATGGAGCTAGACAAGAGTGTGGTCCTAGTGTGATTAGGTTGACTTGTTTTCTGTGAGTATGGTTTCAGTGTGTCTGCCTAATCCTGAGACCAGAGGTGGCACCCGAGGTCAGGGGCAGTGGCAGAGAGGGACAACCCAACATCCAAGGAGCTGTGGCTGCACAGGCTCAGGAAGGCCTAGAAGAGCTATCCCACTTTGAAGGTCAGGAAGGGTGGTGGTTTGGAGATACCCCTCATCCAAGGTAAGGAGCAGTGGCTGCACTTTGCTGGAGCAGCCGTGAAGAGATACCCCAAGCCCATGATAAGAGAAACCCAAGTAAGATGGTAGGTGTTTCAAGAGGGCATCAGAAGGCAGACACACTGAAACCATACTCCTGTTCCTTTATATGCTGGGAATTTCTCTGCCTCTTCATCTTGTTTACATTGCTGTGTTTCAGGTGACCTTTCTGTATTCTGGCAGTTTGTGGAGTTCTCTTTATTGTGGAGTTTCCTCACTGTGGTGGGGTTGGACGGGTGGCTTGTCAAGGTTTTCTGGTTAGGGCAACGTGTGTCGGTGTTCTGGTGGGTGGAGCTGGATTTCTTCTCTCTGGAGTGCAATGGAGTGTCCAGTAATGAGTTTTGAGATGTCAGTGGGTTTGGTGTGACTTTGGGCAGCCTGTATACTGAAGCTCAGGGCTATTTTCCTGTGTTGCTGGAGAATTTGCATTTTACGTCTTGTTCTGGAACTTGTTGGCCGTTGGGTGGTGCTTGGTTTCAGTGTAGGTATGGAGGCATTTGATGAGCTCCTATTGATTAATGTTCCGTGGAGTCAGGAGTTCTCTGCTGTTCTCGGGATTTGGACTTAAGCCTCCTGCCTCTGGTTTTTGGTCTTATTCTTACAGTATCCTCAAGACTTCTCCATCTGTACAGAACCAATGATAGAACATCTAGGTTAAAGATGAAAAGTTTCTCCACAGTGAGGGACACCTAGAGAGGTTCACAGAGTTACATGGAGAAGAGAAGAGGGAGGAGAGAGATAGAGGTGACCTGGAGAAGAGGGGGGAAACAAAAGGGGACAGAGCTAGCCAATAATCACTTCCTATGTGCTCTCCACAGTCTGGACCCCTCAGAGATGTTCACAGAGAAGAGAAGAGGGAGGAAGGAGACAGAGGTAGCCAGGAGGATAAAAGGGGGAATCAAAAGATGAGAGACAGATCCAGCCAGTAATCAGTTCCCTAAGTGTTCTCCACAGCCTGGAACACAGAAAAGATTAACGAAGTTGGGTAGAGAAGAGAAGGGGGAGGGAGGAGATAGTGGCGACCTTGTGGATAAAAAGGGGAGTCCAAAGGGGGAGAGAGTAGTCAAGCCAGTAATCTTGCTCCTAGGTAAAACTGGGTACTGAAGATTGGGTTCTTAAAGGTACAAAAGTGACAGTTCAGTTCAGTTCAGTCGCTTAGTCATGTCCGACTCTTTGAGACTCCATGAATCGCAGCACGCCAGGCCTCCCTGTCCATCACCAACTCTAGGAGTTCACTCAGACTCATGCCCATCGAGTCAGTGATACCATCCAGCCATCTCATCCTCTGTCGTCCCCTTTTCCTCCTGCCCCCAATCCCTCCCAGCATCAGAGTCTTTTCCAATGAGTCAACTCTTCCCATGAGGTGGCCAAAGTACTGGAGTTTCAGCTTTAGCATCATTGCTTCCAAAGAAATCCCATGGCTGATCTCCTTCAGAATGGACTGGTTGGATCTCCTTGCAGTCCAAGGGACTCTCAAGAGTCTTCTCCAACACCACAGTTCAAAAGCATCAATTCTTCAGTGCTCAGCCTTCTTTACAGTCCAACTCTCACATCCATACATGACTACTGGAAAAACCATAGCCTTGACTAGGTGGACATTAGTCGGCAATGTAATGTATCTGCTTTTGAATATGCTGTCTAGGTTGGTCATAACTTTTCTTCCAAGGAGTAAGCATCTTTTAATTTCATGGCTGCAGTCACCATCTGCAGTGATTTTTGGAGCCCCCCAAAATAAAGTCTGACACTGTTTCCACTGTTTCCCTGTCTATTTCCCATGAAGTGATGGGACTGGATGTCATGATCTTCATTTTCTGGATGTTGTGACAACAAATACCAAAAATAAAAGTTTAAAAAATCTAGCGTAGAGGTTGGATTTTCAAAAATACAATATTAAAGAAAAAAACACCAGTCACAAAATTTGTAAAGTATATATATATTAAGTTTGCTTTAAAAAATAGGGTCTTTTTTGGAAAGTAATAGTAGGTTATAAAAATGAAAATTAAAGAAGAAAAAGAGGACTTAAAATTAAAAAAAATTAATTTCCGACTTATACCTCTCAAGATCTATAGACCCCTTCCAATGTAGTCAGTGCTAACTACAGGGTTTTAATCTGTTGCACCTGTCACTTCCAAGGTGATTCCCTCTGTTTATTTTGGCTTCTTGTGTTTGCTGGTCTCCTCAGTGTCTAATTTCTGCCCTGACACAAGGTGGTGAAGGTGGTCACTTTTTTAGGCTCATTTGTTCAGTCGTGCTCTAGGGAGGGAGGAACACTGCAAACAAATAACACTGACATGTGCTCGCTGTGTCTCAGCCACACTGGACTTGCCCTCACTATCAATGTGTGTGCTTTCCCTGTCTACACTGCTTAGGCTCTAGGTTGCTCTGCTGGAAACTGTCTGAGGCCGGCCCTGGGTTGTGTTCTCTTCCCAGGTCTAAGCTGCTCAGGTTCAGGTACTCAGGTAGTCCTCAGAGGTGCAGACTCGGTTGGGCCTGTGTTTTGTGCGCTTCCCATGTCTGAGAAGCTCAGGTGACCAAGTGTTTGGCGAGTGCAGTCACTGTAACTTATTGACTCCCCCACCCCTGCTGCTCGGTTTGGGTGTACAACCAGCACACCTCCTCAGGCAGATGTTGACTGTCCAGAATCCCAAGAAGTCTTGGTTAGCTACAAAGCCTGCTTGCAATTTGGCAGATAATGCCTCTCTGGGGCTGCAATTGGCCCCTTCCAGCTCTGGCTGCCCTTGCCTACCTGTCTCAGGTGGGGGATGGGCTGGTCTGCAGCTGGCTAGCTCTGCTCAGTCCTTTGTTCTGTGAGCAGGCTTGGCGGTGTCTTGCTGCTGCTGTCACTTCAGTCGTGTCTGACTCTGTGCGACCCCATAGATGGCAGCCCACCAGGCTCCCCTGTCCCTGGGATTCTCTAGGCAAGAACACTGGAGTAGGTTGCCATTTCCTTCTCCAGTTCATGAGAGTGTAAAGTGAATGTGAAGTCACCCAGTCGTGTCTGACCCTCAGCGACCCCATGGACTTCAGCCTACCAGGGTCCTCTGTCCATGGGATTTTCCAGGTAGTGTCTTAGGTTAGGGCTTTTCTCAGGATAGCTATCCCACAGTCTGGTTTGCTGTCTTAAGTTAGTTCCCTCAGATTGTCCTCGGGGCATTCAGTTCTGGTCCTTACTCTAAGCAATGCAGCCCATGCCTCCCTGCCCAGGCACAGCTTGCTAGTGGCAGATGTGGGCGTCCGCGCTGCTTCTCTGCTGTGAGTTACCATTGGGCGTGTTGTCTGTGGGTTTTAATTATTTATTAATTTTTCCTCCCCATTATGTTGCCCTCTGTGATTCCAAGGCTCACAACAGACTCAGCAGTGAGAGTGTTTCCTGGTTTTTGGAAATTTCTCTCTTTTTTAAGACTCTCTTGGCACCCTACTCCAGTACTCTTGCCTGGAAAATCCCATGGATGGAAGAGCCTGGTGGGCTGCAGTCCATGGGATCATGAAGAGTTGGACATGACTGAATGACTTCACTTTCACTTTTCACGTTCATGCATTGGAGAAGGAAATGGCAACCGACTCCAATGTTCTTGCCTGGAGAATCCCAGGGACCGGGGAGCCTGGTGGGCTGCCATCTATGGGGTCGCACAGAGTCGGACACAACTGAAGCGACTTAGCAGCAGCAGCCTGCTATGGATCTCCATCTCTACCTCTTTGTCTGTCTTTTAATCTTTTATATTTTTTCCTACTTTCTTTTGAAGACAATGGGCTGCTTTTCTGTGTGCCTGATATCCTCTGCCAGCATTTAGAAGTAGTTTTGTGGAATTTACTCAGTGTTCAAATATTCTTTTGATGAATTTGTGGGGGATCAAGTGGTCTCCTCATCCTATTCCTCTGCCATTTTAGGACCGCCCCTCAACTCTAATATTTGAGATATGAATTATCCAGAGGTCTTGTCAAGATGATTCTTTTTCAGCCCTGAGATTTTGCACTTTTAACAAGCTCTTAGATGTTGTGCATTTGATGCACTGGGGACCACAATTTAAATATCATGGATTTATAGCCAATCTAGACCTCTTGAATTAGAATCTGCATTTTATCAAGATCTCTAGTGGATTCATATGCACATTGAAGTTTGAGAAGCATGGCTATCAAATGAAAAAAAAATCAAACAGGACAATACGGAGTAAGGAAATGACCATTATTTTTATTTTTCTTCTCCCCTCAAGTGTCTGATTTGCCTTTTGTTTATAGCCAGCTTCTCTTCTGACTGGTCAGTATGTTTTTCTGATTTCCTAATGGCCATGCCATACTGTTTGTTAAGTATTTTTAATATTACCCTTTATTTTTAGGTCTATATGCATATATTTATCTATATATGTTATTTTAATAGATTTCCAGATAGACATTTGCAAGATATTAAGTTCATAATGAAGAATATATATTTTCCTGTTGGCAGCAGGTTTGATTTTCGTTACTTCCTTTAAACACAAGTAGACTAATCTGCATTGTTATGAAATCACCAGATAATTAATAAGTACCTCACGGTTTACACAATTACCTTTTATTACTTATTATAATTCCCTTTCATCCGCTAGTGCTTATAGATAGATTTTAATTTCCTCAGAACATTAGAAGAGAGTATCAACTAATGATGAGGAATTTGATCGCATCTCTGTTCTCAACACTCACACAAGTTCTTGGCTTTTATTTTCTTACTCTCAGTGTTTAGGATTTTTCATTGTTAAGAAGCAAAGAAAATACTTCATGGAATACAATGGGGTATTTGGCCACCTCATGCGAAGAGTTGACTCATTGGAAAAGACTGATGCTGGGAGGGATTGGGGGCAGGAGGAGAAGGGGACGACCGAGGATAAGATGGCTGGATGGCATCACTGACTCGATGGACGTGAGTCTGAGTGAACTCTGGGAGTTGGTGATGGACAGGGAGGCCTGGTGTGCTGCTATTCATGGGGTCGAAAAGAGTCGGACACGACTGAGCAGCTGAACTGAACTGAACTGATTTGTTGCAAATAGTAACAAATAGTAGTAATTTAAATAATAACAATAATAGTAACAAAGATTATCATAAAAAGAGCTTGACAAATCTTAAGAAACCTTGACATTAACAGCAAAGAGAGATTTTTAACTCTTGGAGATTTTTTAACACACCAAGATAAAAATATAATTTTAAAGCAAGGCATATTTTAAAAATGACAATCTAAATATACTGTATTATCTAAATTATGTTATTTGATTTTCTTCACTATAGATATTCTCTTTTGCTAGGGAAAAGTACTTTAAAAAACTAATTTAATTTTCATATGCTTTTATATTTATATATATCTACAAGAAGCACAAACTTTTTTTCATGTGTATATTTAAACATATTTATATGGTATTAGAGACATCATTATGATCCATGTCTTTTCTTTAAAAAAAAAATCATTTCTTTATGGTTGTGCTAGGTCTTTGTTGTTGCATGCAGGCTGTTTCTAGTTGCAGTAAGTGGGGACTCCCTCTTTGTTGAGATGCACAGGCTTCTCATTGTGGTGACTTCTCTTGTTGTGAAGCATGGGCTCTAGGGCGCGTGGGCTCAGTAGTTGTGGCACATGGGATTAGTTGCTCTGCTACGTGTGGAATCTTCCTGGACTAAGGATAAAATTCATGTACACTGCATTGGCAGGCGGATTTGTATCCACTGTAGCACCATGGAAGCCCAAGTCATGTATTCTCTTAAGTGTTAAGTTTCTGAGAAATAACCATGTTGTATATGTGGTTCTAGTTCATTTATTTTATTTGCAGATTAGTGTACCATTATAAGTATATCCTGATAAACCTATATGCAGCTCAAGAAGCAGCAGTTATAGCTGAACATGGAACAACAGACTGGTTCCAAATTGGGAAAGGAGTATGCCAAAGCTGTATATTGTCACCCTGCTTATTTAACTTATATGCAGAGTACATCATGCGAAATGCTGGACGGGATAAAGTGCAAGCTGGAATCAAGATTGCCAGGAGAAATATCAATAACCTTAGATATGCAGATGACACTATCTTTATGGTAGAAAGTGAAGAGGAACTAAAGAGCCTCTTGATGAAAGTGAAAGAGGAGAGCTGGCTTAAAAATCAACATTCAAAAAACTAAGATCGTGGTGTCCAGTCTCATCACTTCATGGCAAATAGATGGGGAAACGATGGAAACAGTGACAGATTTTATTTTGGGGGGCTCCAAAATCACTGCAGATGGTGACTGCAGCCATGAAATTAAAAGACACTTGCTCCTTGAAATAAAAGCTATGACAGACCTAGACAGCATATTAAAAATCAGAGACATTACTTTGCCAACAAAATCCATCTAATTAAAGCTATAGTTTTTCTAGTAGTCATGCATGGATGTGAGAGTTGGACCATAAAGAAGGCTGTTGCTGCTGCTGTCACTTCAGTCATGTCCGACTCTGTGTGACCCCATAGATAGAAGCCCACCAGGCTCCTCCATCCCTGGGATTCTCCAGGCAAGAACACTGGAATGGGTTGCCATTTCCTTCTCTAATGCATGAAAGTGAAAAGTGAAAGTGAAGTTACTCAGTCGTGTCTGACTCTTCACCACCCCAAGGACTGCACCCTACCAGGCTCCTCCACCCATGGGATTTTCCAGGCAAGAGTACTGGAGTCGGTTGCCATTGCCTTCTCTGCCTTCCCTTGGGGAGAAGCTGTTTTTACTTGCTGACTTCTAGTTAAATTCTGTGATCAGAGAACATAGGGTATGTAATTGAATTCATTTGACTTTTCTTTTGTTACTTTTAATGAGATCACTTTGGTAAATGTTCCGTGTATATGGAAAAAACTCATTGTCTATTTCTTAGATCACATGTGCTAGTTTTGTTTTATAGAAAACTTTATATACTTAATTTATCTTATCTAACAATATCTGATGTTTATGGGTTAAAAATGTCCCCAAATGATTAAGGACTTTTGAAATTCTCCTTCTATTTGAGTCCATTTTTGCTTTATGTAATATTAAGACTGAAAGTTTTAGGTATATATTAGGTGTAAAATAACCATTATAGTTTTATTTTCTTGAATTTTCCCTTTCCTTATAATGTAAGACCTAAGGATTTCTTTTTTTTTTTTTCATCCCTGTTAATGTTTCCTTTTTGCCTGAAGTTCTGCTTAGACTGATAGATACTACTGCAGCCAGTTTCTTTTCATTCGTAGTTTGCATATTATGTTTTATTTCTTTTGTGATCCTTCCTGTGAAGGTATTCAAATCCAATCACTGAGCCAGTCTGCAGCTCTATTCATTATTAGTTACAAGGTTTGAGCCTGTGACCTCTGTCTATTAAGAGAGGGTACCTGCTAGAAGCAATCACTTTACCAGTGTGGTCCCTGAATCAACTTGTTGAAATCTCTACTTTAAACAGATATCATTTGATAGTAATCTTTATTTTCTTTTTATCTTAAAATTTTCTTTTTTTCTCTTTCCTTCTCTAGCCCTGTATTTATTTTAGGATGGTGGTTCACAACCCTGACTGTATATTAGATTCACCTGTGAAGTTTTAAAAGCTAGTGACATCTAGCTGGATCTCCTGCCCTGCAAAGATTAGGATTTAATTAGTTGGGCAGAGCTAGGCTGGGCACTGGAATTTTAAAATGTTCCCAGGTGATTCTGATATGTAGCCAGTATTGAGAGCTACTGTCTAGTTCTGAGTGCTCTCTCTAGACAAACTTCTTTCTGCTAAAGTCATTGCTGATACTGTCTTGGCAAGGAGAAAGAGGAGAATAAAGTGTCTTTTGGTTTAGATGTATAGTTGATGGAGTTCTTTATTTACTTCAGGCCCCTTCTCTTTGTATGTACTGTTTCTGAGATTTTGATGTCTCTGAAATTACTTACCTTTGTTTAGTTTTGTCTTTCATTCATTTGGCTGTGGATTGTCTTTGTTTTCCTTTCTCTGTCAATTTGTTTCCCTAGAATTCCCATCTTTGATCTATGAATATCACTATTAATTGTTTTCTAGTACTACAATATATTAACATTATATAATAATTAGGTGTCATTATATAATATATAGTATGGTATCATACTATATAATACATATATATTCTGTTATTCAGGGGACTCTGAAAGAGATGGTGGAAAAAGACTTCTGAAAGAGAAGTATGTGTGTTTAGATCTTTCTTCTGCTGATCCTAGCCTCTTCATTAAATTACCTCTTAAATCATTGTATGAACTAATTTAATCTTTTTGTAGTTCCTCATAAACCATGCTCTGCTCCTTGCCTCTTTTTTTGAGATGGCCTCCAGATAGTTATAATTTCCCTGGACTTTCTTCCCTGGGATTTTGGGCTGGACTTCACTCTGGGAAATTTGAAAAGAGAGGGAAAACGTAATTTCCATGGCTCCTGAAGTCAGACTCTGGCCACTTTTGAATTCTATACTGAGAAAGGCATCAGCTATTGCTTTACATTAAAGGGGCAAGATCTTAAAAGGCTTAGTGTACCATTTAAACAGCTAATTTAATGGTTTAGCTCAAAAGAGAAACCTTCAATGTGAAGTTTTAAACATTGGGTAAGAAGTCAATTAGAGAAGATAAAACCATCCAAGTGAGCTTAATTCCTTAGGCAGGGTTAGAGGTCTTCTAGATGTCGGGGTCAAAATACACTTCTAAGGCAATGGCACCCCACTCCAGTACTCTTACCTGAAAAATCACATGGACGGAGGAGCCTGGTAGGCTGCAGTGCATGGGATCTCAAAGAGTCGGACATGACTGAGCGACTTCCCTTTCACTTTTCACTTTCATGCACTGGAGAAGGAAATGGCAACCCATTCCAGTGTTCTTGCCTGGAGAATCCCAGGGATGGGGGAACCTGGTGGGCTGCCCTCTATGGGGTCGCACAGAGTCGAACACGACTGAAGTGACTCAGCAGCAGGAGCAGCAGCAGCAGCAGCAAGGTAAAAATATGCTTTACCAAAGAGTGTGACTAGGGCTAATATGTTTTATTATATTTTATATTATATATTTCTTGCCTGTTCTTCTAATTTTTTATTTTCTATTGTGTTAAAACCTTAATTTACTATTTATTGTGCTTACAAAATATGTCTAATCCTACATCCTAGGGAATGTATTTTGATCAGTATGGGGAACTATATGATGACAGGTTTATGGATTAACATTGGGAAATAATAAATATTTACTAGATGAAATACACAAAACAGATGAATAGATTTTGCTCAATCTTCCTTACAGTAGTCGCCAAGAGACCAGCTGAAGAATATTAGCACTGAAGTATTATTTTTTGAGAAAATTTATAATAATCAAAAGTGGAATTTTAAAAAGAAGTTACCAGTGCAATCTTCTTGTATCATCCCCAGGTACTGTCAGTAAGATTGAAATGTTTGATCTCCATCATTATTTTCTGCATAGTACATTTATAACATGAACACAGGTAAATAATATTCTTCAATGAATTCAGTTCACTGTGGCGCTATCTTGAAAGGCACTTTACATCAGTGCTTCCTATCACATGTCAACAGGAGATTACTAGTCTCAGCTCTTCTGATTGTGTTCTGAAAACTCTGGTATTTATCTTAATCCTTTCTCTTCCTCCTTACCAAGATATCTTTTTCCTACCACTCAGACAGTTTTGCCTCAGCATTTTCTTTGGGGATTACTGTTTCTTTTTCTAGTTCCTGGGATCTTTTCTGATACCTAATAGAAAGAAATTAGGGACCCCAACTTTGTTGATTTTTGCATGTTTGCTAGTCCAATCTTGAAGCAATTCTTTTATATTCCTAATAAAAGCACATCAAGAGATTTGGCTTTCCCAATTGTGGTCACCTCTGAGATGAATGAATTCTACCAATCAACAGCTAGTAAATGACTTTACCAAGAAAAAAAAATCACATTTGCTTTCTTTTGGTAGGAGAGAGCCATAAAAACAATCCTACCATTGA
>SJYA01013861.1:0-10158 GCA_006410615.1 Neotragus moschatus
ACTCTTGCCTGGAAAATCCCATGGACGGAGGAGCCTGGTGGGCCACAGTCCATGGGGTCGCAAAGAGTCAGACACGACTGAGTGACTTCACTTTCATGCATTGGAGAAGGAGATGGCAACCCACTCCAGTGTTCTTGTCTGGAGAGTCCCAGGGACGGGGGAATGCCGTCTCTGGGGTCACACAGAGTCGGACACGACTGAAGTGACTTAGCAGCAGCAGCAGCAGTAGCAGCATCTACACATGTTCCTTCTAAAATCCTAAACCTAATTTTACATGTTGCATTCTTTTTGTTAAGAAGCTCCTTTCTCCCCCAAAGTGTATGACCTTTAGGTCAAACAAACTTTATATCTTCCTTTTGTTATAACTACCTTTATGATAAAATTAGATAGAACCCCTCAAGGATACACAAAGCACAAGGCTGAAACAAAACTGAAGTTTAATATTAACAAATCAACTGCAAATTCTAAAAAGGAAATTANTGCATTCTTTTTGTTAAGAAGCTCCTTTCTCCCCCAAAGTGTATGACCTTTAGGTCAAACAAACTTTATATCTTCCTTTTGTTATAACTACCTTTATGATAAAATTAGATAGAACCCCTCAAGGATACACAAAGCACAAGGCTGAAACAAAACTGAAGTTTAATATTAACAAATCAACTGCAAATTCTAAAAAGGAAATTAAAGAAAATTATTAACAAGGAAAAGGTAAGAAATACAGTGCAATACTACTATGGACTTAAGGAAATGATATAATGAAATTTTTAAAATATTCCCCTGCAACTAAGTATCTAATAAGAGGAGGTTTTTGACCACATCAAAAGAGGCCCAAAGGCTTACAAATGCGCTTAGTAAGACAAAGAAGTGTTTAGTAAAGAGTTTAAGAAGTAACTTGAAACAATCCTTGAAAGAAATAAGACTGAAGGTCATAGAAGAGAAAGAGGTCAAATTTGAACCCAGAGATAAAAAGCTACAATCTCCAGCTGCCTCCTTTGATTATTTCCAAATGGCAATCAGAGTCAGCAGCTGTTTTTCTCCTTAACATCTGAAAAGAGCAGCTGAAAATAAGATACTATGACTCCAGAAGAGCAAAAGTCTGAAGACATTTTTTTCTGACAACTAAAGTAAGTACGTGTTATTCCAACCTGAACAATGATAAATACTTGCAAGTGAACCAGAAAGGGGAGGGGGAGAGAGGAAATCAAATGTTTAGAATAACTTAAAAGAATATTAGGGGTTATCAAAAGTTTTATTTACATATTTTATCACAAATTCACTTATATTTGCTTAATGCAATCGGTTTGCTGTTACAGTACTAAACAAACTACTGTATAAAATATAATTGTTTAATGTGAAATTAAAATGATGAAATGAGACCAGCACATCATGGAAGCCTTCAAGAAAGGGTGACACTTCAGCTGTTCCTGTAAGAGTTAAACTCAGTAGCTCATCATTTTGGTGGAAGGAATATGTATATATAACACACAGAGAGAGAGCACAATGAGTATAATTTATATGTATGTATATACATTCATACATACATAAGGACGCACAAATATATGTGCAATCCAACTATGGTTAAGAAAATGTAAATCAAAATCTCTCCCAAATAAAATTTTATTTAACAAAGAAAATATATACTATTTCTGTATTTCAAAAATTCTATTACTGCTTTAGGAAGGGAGGGACGGATGGAGGGAGGGAGGAAATACTGTCTTGCAAAAGTACATTTAGTCAGGTGGGAGGGAGAGTCAAGAGGGAGGGGACACATGTATTATTTTTGTGATTTAGTTGCCAAGTCCTATCCAACTCTTTTGTGACCCTATGGAGTATTTAGCCTGCCAAGTTCCTTGTCCATGGGATTTCCCAGGCAAGAATACTGGAGAGGGTTGCCATTTCCATCTCCAGGGGATCTTTTGACTCAGGGATTGAACCCACATCTCCTGTGCTGGCAGGCAGGTTCTTCACCACTGACCCACCAGGAAAGCCCTGGATATATATGTATGTATGGCTGGTTCACGTTTTTGTATGGCAGAAACCAACACAACACTGTAAAGCAATTATCCTCAATTATTATTATTTTTTTAAGTACATTTATTATCAATTAAAAAAAGTACATTTAGTCAAAAAATGCATTCCACTGAAACCTTACACAACAGCATGTAAAAGAATAAAAAAAAACTCCTCTTCATTATCACTCTTCTCAAGTACAAACATGTAGTGAACATACCAGCACAAAATTGATGTATGGATTACCTTGGCGGGGGTATGAATCCAGATAGCTGGGTTAAGAAGAATGTGGTCACACAATTGCTTGAGTAGGGGCATCCCATTCGGCAGATTACTCAGGTATTTTGAAAATACGAGGCAAAGTTCAAGTACTGCTCTGCTGACATGGGATTTGGAAGACTGCAGAGGAAGATATTTCAAAGGTCACTATCAACACAAAGCAAGGGAAGTAAGTTAAACGTTGTCAATACCAGAAAAAAGTTGGTCCACAAACTATGCTCAAAGTTAAAGATGCTTTGAGACTCAATAAAACAGTGGGGGCAAGGTAAAACAGCAACAGGTTGTTTTAATTTAGGTAACTTTACATTAACCAAAGAGACACACTTGCAAACAGAATTTCTGAGCTTCTCAGGAGACCAAGTTTCATGGACTACAAATTAAGAATCAAAAACGTAAAGCATTTCATACTTTACCTTTTCAAGACTATATCCTATTACCAAGAAGCCCTTGCAGGCAAGCATCTGCTCTTGCATAGCAATTGAGTTCTTCAACAACTCCATGATAAAAGCCAGCAAAGTTGAACTGGAAAAAGGAAAAAACAACAACAACAACAACAACGACAGTTTGAAAAAACATATTCTCTTTAAAAAAAAAATGAGGGGGAGGTGGTTAGATAGATACAGTCTTTCAATTACCCTTAATAAAAAGTTTCTATTCCAAGGAAACTGATGCTTTACTAAAACTACCTCCAATATTATTTCAGGACTAAAATTTTAATATAAGATTAGGATTTATTACTCAAATATTTAGTTCATATTCTTTATCATAAATATATTAAGAATTACTTTTGAAACAATATGACAAACATGCACAAAATAGAGAAAAATTAGCAATGTCCAGAAACAAGCAGTAAGATGACTATTAGAAGTTTATTACTTTGCCCTAAGAAATGGATGTAACTTAGATGACCAAGTATATTCAATTTTGGAGAGTTAGAGGCCAAACAGATGGAAAAGATATGGAGCAAGCACTAGGACAGAAATCCTCAAACTGGCTTAATTTGAACAGAGGATAGGGTATTTAAAGGGGAAGATAAATAAAGATGTAGGCAAATTGAATTACTCAAATAATAATTTAAGTATTTTCCTCATTATCCAAACAGAAAAAGTTAAAGCAGTACGACTATAGTCATGCTTCCAACCTCATAACTTTTATATACTCAACATGAAATAGAATAAAGGTCGACTGTCTTGTCCTCTCAAAAGTTTTGAGAGAGTCCCACTAGGAAAGGGAGAACAGCCAACCTCCTCCACAAAAGTACTTCTAGTTTTTAACTGTCCGCAATTCTAATAAAGTTGAAAAGTTTTAAACAAACAAAAACAAAAAATAACAGCTCTGTTACAAAGATTACAGACTAGGATGAAAAAAAATTTTATGAAGGAACAATAGGTCAAGGATAATTTTAATTATTTTAAATGTAGCCAATAAACACTAGCTTTGATACGTAATTCCTTTTAAAAATAACTCATTTTCTTGCCTAAAAATAATCTGGAAAATGTATTACAACACTAAACATATACATTGGTAGTAGACTTCAAGTTGCATGTAAAAGTAGAGATTAGAAAGAGAATTTTAAAAAGGGAGAATACAAAAAAACATTAAAATCACTCAATTAATAATTAAACATAATTATTTTATTATAATTTGTTTCACTAGGATATACAGCCATAAAAACTTCATTTCCACATCCTCTTTGACATTTTAATAACTTGTCCTAGAATTCATGTCTCTTCCCTTTTTTTCACTCAACACTAAAAGAGACAAAAGTGCCAATTAAGCAATTTAGTTTTGAAAAAACCAAATCACTTATTACTATGTAACATAAACAAAAATTTTACATTTCAATATGTTACCTGCAATAATAATTAAATTCAATGTTACCTGCAATAATAATTAAATTCAATGTTATCTGCAATAATAATTAAATATGGAAAGCTTACCATAAGAAATTACTGCCAAATAACCATTTTAAATATTTTTATTTTAGGTAAAAATACATACATTTCTGATATTACCATGTCTAAGTTTATTCAAAACATTATTTTTTTAGAGCTCCCTATTTCTTACTGATAAAGAATTTAATTATTAGAATTGAATTTGTAATAACAATTATAATTCACAAATTTATGTTCTTTATTAACCCTACAACAACTTTACAAGACTGAAAAAAAACATTGTGCAGCTCCGTGATGAGAATAACTCACATCAAATGAAAGAAAAAACAAAAGGACTCACCATATAGTCAAGTCAACTTCATCAGATAAATATTGCTTATAATCCAACTGTGCAAAAAGTGGAAACAGCACTTGTACTCCTCCAATTGAATGCATGGCACTTTGGATAGAATGGGTTAAAACCGCCTTCACATCCTTGTAAAATAGAAGACACAGTAAAGATTCCAATGATTCTTTTCCAAAAACTAAATATATTTTATTAAAAATAAAATATAACAGGAACAATAAAATGTTACAGTTCACATACTTGTAATAGAAGCTACCAAATACACCTCAATGATACATCAAAATTTACCATTAAAAATATTGTTAAATATCATTCCTAGTACCTGGAGCATGAGTGCATGCGGCGAATGAACAAAAATCGAAGGGTTGTCCTTAGGGGATGACTCAAGACAGAGTTGGGCATCTGTGGCGCGTGGATTGTACGTGAATGCAATGGCACCAGAGAGTTTGCCATCATACAATAAAAGCTTGTGGTGCTCAGCAAGGAACAGGTCACTTTCTGCTTTGAATTTAAATGTACCCTAAGAATAAAAAGAAGAACAGGTAAGATACTATGCCATATAAAGAAAATCTAACTATAAAGCACCACAAATATAAAAATTCAAGGAGAATATTGACCATTTTCTTAACAATATCAATTAGGAGAAGCCCTGCATGTTTAATTACTTCTAAAGTAGTCTGAATTCATTTTAAAGGTATAATGGAAGTCAATTTGACAATAAAACTTTTCATTTAAAAAAAAATGTAAAATTTAATGTCCTACAGAGCATGTTTTGTTTTTTCCCATTTATTTTTGTCTTTTTTGGTTCTCGTCTTTAATTTTGTTAAAAGGAACATTTAAAACAAAATTTACCATCTTAAATACTTTTCAAGTGTATAATACAGTGTTGTTAACTACAGTACACTATTGTATAACAAATCTCTAGGACTTTTACATCTTGCTAAATTGAAATTCCCATTGAATAACAACTCATTTCCACCGCCTGCATCCCACTCCCAACCCCCTAGCAATCATATTCTACTTTCTGGTTCCATGAGCTTGATTATTTTACATAACTCAAACTAGGGGAAGTCACAGAGTATTTGTCTTTTTATGAATGGCATAACATCCTTAAGATTCACCTATGCTGTGGCATGTGTCAGAATTTTTTTTCTGTTTAAAGTTGAATAATATCCCATTGTAAATATGTACCATATTTTCTTTATTCATTCATCCATAGACAATTAGGTTGCTTCAACCTCTTAACTATTGTGTGAATAATGCTGCAATGAACATGGGTGTGCAAACAGCTCTTTCATATCCTTTCAATTACCTCATATATATTTACAGAATTGCTCAATCGGGGTCTTCCCGTGGCTCAATGGTAAAGAATCTGCCTGCCAGTGCAAAAGACTCGGGTTTGGATCCCACACGCTACAGAGCAACTAATAAGCCCATTTGCCACAACTATCGAGCCTGTGCCATGGAGCCCAGAAACCACAACTACTGAGCCCAGGTCCCACAACTTAGGAAGCCTGCTCACCCTAGAGCCCACGCTTTGCAACAAGAGAAGTCAGCACACCGCAACCAGAGAGTAAGCCCAGCACTCCACAGCTAGTGAAGACCCAGCACAGTCAAAAATAAATAAATGAATTAAAAAATTTTTAAATGATTGCTCAATCATGTGGTAATTGTATTTTTAATTTCNGTCCCACAACTTAGGAAGCCTGCTCACCCTAGAGCCCACGCTTTGCAACAAGAGAAGTCAGCACACCGCAACCAGAGAGTAAGCCCAGCACTCCACAGCTAGTGAAGACCCAGCACAGTCAAAAATAAATAAATGAATAAAAAAATTTTTAAATGATTGCTCAATCATGTGGTAATTGTATTTTTAATTTCTTGAAAAATCACCATGTAGCTTTCCACAGAGGTTGCACTATTTTACATTCCCATCAGTAGTGCATAAGGAAACCAATTTCTCCACACTTATATTTGTTTAACAATTGTTATCCTAATGGGTGTAATATGATTATCTATTATAGTTCTAATTTATATTTCTCTGATGATTAGTGATTTTGAGCTTCTTTTCATAGACCTGTTGCCCATTTATGTATTTTCTTTGGTAAAAAATGTCTATTGGGGTCATTTGCCCACTTTAAATGAGTTGAGTTTGTTGATGTTGTTGAGTTGTATATCCATCAAATATTGTGGATATTATTAATCCTTTACCAGATGTATGGTTTGGAATATTTTCTTCCATTCCATGGGTTGCCTTTTCACACTGTTTCTTGATGTACAAAAAATTTCAGTGCACAAAAGACTGTAAGATACATTTGTCTATTTTTGTCTTTGTTGTCTATTTCATTTTTTTTGATGTCATATCCAAAAATTTATTGCCAAACTCAATGTCATGAAGCTCTGTGTGTTTTCATGCAGGAGTTTTATAGTTTAGGTCTTATGTTTACCTTTCATCTATTAATCCTATGGACAGAGAAGCCTGGCAGGCTACAGTCCATGGGGTTGTAAGAGTCAGACACGACTTAGCAACTAAACCACCACCACCAGTCTATTTTGAGTTAATTATAATACATGGAAGGTAGGGATCCCACTACTTTTTAAAACACCATATGTTTAAAAAAAAAAAGTGTTCAAGAGATTAACCTTTCTCCATTTCAGGGTTTTGTATCCTTATAGATAATCATTTTACCATAAATGAAATTGATTTCTGGACTCTGTTCTGTTCCATGTGTCTATGTACCTACCTCTCTTTACGCAAGTATCAAAATGTTTTGATTACTGTACCTTTATACTATGTTTTGAAATCTTGAATTGTAGGAACTCTTTAAATAACGTATTCTTTTGTAAGATTGCTTTAGCTATTTGGGAACTCTTGAGATTCCATGAGGATTTTACAGTGGCTTTCTATTTCTGCAAAAAACTGCCATCTGGATTTCAATAGGAACTCCCCTAAATCCGAATATCACTTTGGGTAGTATGCATCTTTAACAATATTAAGTCTTTCAATCCATGAACACAAGGTATCTTGTCATTTATTCATGTCTTAATACTTTCAGCTATGTTTTACATTTTTCACTGTATGTCTTATATCCTATTGGTTTATTCCCAAGTATTCCATTTTACACTATTGTAAATGGCATTACTGTCTTCTTGTCTTTTTGGATTGCTCACTGTTAGTGTATAGAAATGCAACTAAATTTTGTTGTATATAATATCGGCTGTGGGCTTTTCATATATGGCCTTATCATTTTGAGGAGTTTCCTTTTACTTGTGAGGCTTCCCTGGTGGCTCATACAATAAAGCGTCTGCCTGCCAGGTCAGGATCAAACCTGCCGGGTTTGATCCCTGGGTCAGGAAGAGCCTCTGGAGAAGTAAATGGCAACCCACTCCAGTAGCTTTGCCTGGAAAATCCCATAGACAGAGGAGCCTGGTATGCTACAGTCCATGGGGTCGCAAAGAGTCAGACACGATTGAGTGACTTCACTTTCACTTTTCACTTTCCTTTTACTTGTAATTTGTTGAGTGTTTTTTATCATGAAACAGCATTGAATCTCCTCAAATGCTTTCTCTCCCATCTATTGAGATGATTATGTAGCTTTTGTCCCTCACTCTGTTAATGTGGTGTACGGCAATGATTTATTCTCATATGTTGAACCAGACTTAGAAGAAATCCCCATTGGTCATAGGGTATGACCCTTTTACTGTGCTCTTGAATTTCATTTGCTACTATATTGTTGAGGATTTCTAAATTAATATTAAATAAGGATACGGATATTAATCTGTAGCTTTCTTGTAGTTTTTTTTTTTTTTTTTTTGGCTATGGTTTCAGGGCAATGCTGGACTCTAAAAATTAGTTTGGAAGTGTTTCCTCCTCTTTTTATTTTCTGGACGAGTTAAGGCAAATTGGTGTTATGTCTTCTTTAATGTTTGACAGACTTCTCCAGTGAAGCCAGTTAATCCTGTGCTTTTCCTTATTCAGAGGTTTTTTATTACTACCAATTTCCTTACTAGTTATAATCTATTCAAATTTCTATTTCTTCAGCCTTGGTAGGTTGTATGTTTCTAGGGAACAACTATTAGGTTGATACAAAAGTAATCGCAGTTTCAGACCATGAATTTTAAATGACTCTTACTAGGATCAAGTGTTAGTTGCACACTCGTGTCTAATTCTTTGCGACCCCATGGGGTCCTCTGTCCACAAAATTCTCCAGGCAAAAATAATGGAGTGGGTAGGCATTTCCTTTTCCAGAGGATCTTCCCAAGCCAGGGGTCAAACCTGGGTATACTGTATTGCAGGCAGATTCTCTACTATCTGAGCCACGAGGAAGCCCTAACCTAAGCTCAAATACATCTTTATGAGCCAAACTGGAACAATTACAATCAACACTTTTCAAATGAGAAATAAGTTTGTTTATTCCTGTAGCATAAAAATCCATGCTTTGGAATCTGAGGAACTCTTGGAAAGCATTTTCTGCCTCTTGCTGGTTGGCAAGAGGTCAGCTAAACATGGCAGACAAGCCAAAACTTTGTAGCCCAACTTGTTCAACTTTTGAAGTGTTGGGTATACAACATGTGGTCGGGCATTGTCATGGAGAAGAACTGTGCCCATTCTGTTGACCAATGCTGACTGTAAGCGTTGAAGTTTTCGGTGCATCTCATTGATATGCTGAGCACACTTCTCAGATGTAAAGGTTTCAGCGGGATTCAGAAAGCTGCCGTGGATCAGACAGGCAGCAGACCATCCAACAATGCCCATGACCTCTTTGTTGCAAGTTTAACTTTGGGAAGCACTACGGAGTTTCTTCTCAGTCCCACCACTGAGCTGGTCACTGCCAATTATCAGATAAAATTCACTTTTCATCACACATCAAAATCCAACAGAGAAGTGGTTTGGGAGATTAAGACTCAATTTTCTAAAAACAAACACTGACACAATCTAAATATTTAACTGATTCCTTTGAGTTTACAAAATTAATTTGCAACACAGTACTGAGCAGAAAAAAGTCCAATTAAAAACAGTAATTTACTCTTTGATTCTGTTCAAAGTACAGTGTGTTAATATAAGCACACAGAAGCCTTGAAAATAAACAACTAAACAAACATTTTACTTGATATTTTATGTGAAATTTGGGAGCAAATGATTCCTACTAACAAACCTAAACTAAACTAAATCTAAACAAAAGTAAGTGTTTGACATATGTCAGGAATAGCTGTTAACTATATGGAAAGAATATGCATATGTAAATACTATTTGATTAATTAAAATAAAAACAATGCCCTTTCAAAGGACTTAAAGCAATATGGTGTTTCACCAAACAGTAAGAACATACAAAAAAAAAAAAAACACTCCATCCTTTTTACCTTGGGAAACAGTATTTTCCATCTATAACATATTTAACTACAATCTTATAAACATTTTTCTATATCTCTGTTACTTTAAACAAGTTTTGAGAAATGTCTAAAACATGGTTACACAAACCAACAGATTTAAAAGAAATAAGTTCAGTTCAGTTGCTGCATCATGTCCAACTCTTTGTGACCCCATGGACTGTATCAGGCCACAGTTCCAGGCCCATCACCAGTTCTGGGAGTTTGAACCAAACTCATGTCCTTCAAGTCGGTGATGTCATCCAA
>SJYA01013862.1:0-10758 GCA_006410615.1 Neotragus moschatus
ACCTGCCAGCGCAGGAGACACGGGTTCAATCCCTGGTCCAGGAAGATCCCAAATGCTGTAGAGCAGCTAAGCCTCTGCACCACAGCTTTTGAGCCTGTGCCCAAGAGCCGGTGAACTCAACCACTGAGCCTGTGTGCCACAGTTGTTAAAGCCCATACCCCATGCTCAGCAACAGGAGAAGGCTCTGCAGTGTTATGCCTCCACCACAACTAGAAAGTAGCCCCTACTCGCTGCAACTAGAGAAAAGCCCAGATAACAAGAAGACCCAGCACAGCCTAAAATAAAATTATCTTCAGCAGCAGACACAATAAAATTATGAATCCAATTGTACAATTACAGAGCTTCAAAGGAAAGGTATCTTTTGGTAAACAAATTTGTAATGTTATCTTCTTGTCTTGATACTTTTGTTTATTATCAGTGCTTTTTAGTCTTCTGTAAGAAAGCCTTCCCAACCTATATTTTCTCCTTAAAGGTCTATAGTTTGGCTTTTTTGTATTTAAGTCTTTGTTCCAAGAATTTATTTGCACGTATGGTGTGAGGCAGGAAACCGATGTCACTTTTTTCCCATGTCAGTAACCAGTTGTCCCATGTCCGTATGTCGGACTTCCCCTCACCCCCCAATGAAATGCAGCTATCTTACATATGCATGGACACCTGGGTTTATTTCTTGGCTCTCTTTTCTGTTTCATTGATCTGTTTGTCTGTTCCTGTGATGTAATACCTATCTTAACAACCATACTTTTGTAACAACTCTTAATATTTAATAGGGTAAGTCCTTGCATATTGTTTTCCAGAAGTGTCTTGGCTATTCTTGGATATCTGCTTCCATATAAAATTCTTTTTTAAAAGTTTCTGCTGGAATTTGGTTACAACTGCTCAGTATTTTCTAAGATTATTATTTTCTAATTGCTGCTTATGTATGGAAACACAGTTGACTTGTTTATTGATTTTTGTATCTCGTAACCTGAGTAAATTACTTTATTAATTTCAATAATTTGTTTGCAGATTTTGGTGGGGGTGGTGCTGGGTAGACACAAATATTGCCTGCAAATAATGAAAATCTGTTTCTCCCTTTCCAATCTTTATATCTTTTTATTTTCTCTTGTTTTTCTGTTCTTGGTCAGGCTTTTCAGTACATACAGTGCTGACCAGAAGTGGTGATAGGCATACTTATTTTGTTCATAATTATAAAGGGAATATGTTCATATTTCAACATGCAATATTAGCTGTAGATGTGCCCTTTTTTTTTTTTAATGAAGTTCCTTGCCATTTCTAGAAGGATTGGGGTTTTATTTGTTTATGTAGTTATCTGTTTTTTTAAGACAAAAGAAATCTTGAAAAATTAATTTTTCTTCATCTTGTTTTTAATTCATTTTTCTTGTTTAATACAGTGAGTTGGTGAATTACAGATTTTTCTGTGCTAATTAACTCGGATTCCTAGAAAATATTCAGCTGTATCGGGATGGTTATGTTATTATAATATTGGGTGTAGTATGCTGATATTTTGTTTAAAAACTGCCCTGTAGTTTTCCTCTCTTGCAATTTCCTTTTCTGGTTTTGAAATTAAAGTTATTCTAGCCTCTTACAATGAATTTAAGAGTCTTTTAGTCCTTTTCTTTAAGATTGAAATAAGCCATTCCTTGAGTATTTGTTACAATTTACATGCAAAACTATCTAGACCTGCCCTTTGGTGTGAGGTAAGATTTTAAATCTGGAAAAGATTCTGATGCTGGGAGGGATTGGGGGCAGGAGGAGAAGGGGACAACAGAGGATGAGATGGCTGGATGGCATCACCAGCTCGATGGATATGAGTTTGGGTGAACTCTGGGAGTTGATGATGGGCAGGGAGGCCTGGTGTGCTGCAATTCATGGGGTCTCAAAGAGTCGGATACGACTGAGTGACTGAACTGAACTGAACTGAACTGAAGATTTTAAATTACTAGTTTAATTTCTGTAATGATTATTGTGGTATTTATCAGATTTCTTAATTAAGTTTTGATGAATTTTTCTGGAAAATTGTTCATTTTGTATACTTTAAATATATAGGCATAAAGTTCTAATTTTTGCTCTCTATATAGCTATGTGGGCTTCCCAGGTGGCGCTTTTGGTAAACAAGTTTGTAATGTTATCTTCTTGTCTTGATCCTTTTGTTTATTATCAGTGCTTTGTAGTCTTCTGTAAGAAAGCCTTCCCAACCCTAAGGTCATAAAGATATTCTCCTATATTTTCTCCTCAAAGGTCGTTAGTTTGGCTTTTTTGTATTTAAGTCTTTATTCTACCAGGAATAAAGTCGCCTGCAGTGCAGGAGACTTCAGAGACTCAAGTTTGATTCCTGGGTTGGGACAATCTCTTGGAGAAGGGCATGGCAACTCACACCTGGACTATCCAACAGATAACACTGGAACCATGATAATTCTCTTATATATAAACAACATAAGACTAGATTTTGGTGAATTTTTGAAGTCTGATAGTATATTACCTTTTAACTGGAGAGCTCAATCCATTTGCAGTCACTATAAGCCACCTACATCTAAATCTTTAGGTTGTGAACTTTCAAAGATGTGAACGTGTGTTCCATCACCGTCAGGTGAGATTGAGATTGCAGCTTGCCCTGCATATATTGCTGATGATTCTTCAGCTCTACCATCTTCCACCACCTCTCCTTCCTCCAGTCAGTAACTTGCCTGTTCACTTGATGCCAGCCCTTGTATGGCAGTGGCTGAGCTGTCATACTGTACTTTTCAAGATACTATACCATAATATTAAAAATGTTTTATTTTTGTGTTTGTTTTTTATGTTTTATTTTTGTGAGAAGTTTTATAAACTTATAGTACAGTCCTATATAGCCCACTGTGATAGTTGGGTGAAAACTGAAAGTGAAAGTTGCTTAGTTGTGTCCAACTCTTTGCTACCCCATGGACTGTACAGCCCCATGAAATTCTCCAGTGGGTAGCCTTTCTCTTCTCTAGGGGATCTTCCAACCCTGCGATTGAACCCAGGTCTCCCACACTGCAGGTGGATTCTTTACCAGCTGGGCCACAGGGGAAACCCAAGAATACTGGAGTGGTTAGCCTATCCCTTCTCCAGGGGATATTCCCGACCCAGGAATCAAACCAGGGTCTCCTGCATTATAGGTGGATTCTTTACCAATTGAGCTACCTTTAACAAGGGAAGACTAATTCTGTTGGACTTACAAACACTCTCGGACTGGAACTTTGGTAAGTAGGGGACTTACTGTTATGTTGTGCTTAGTCACTTAGTCATGTCAGTTGTGTCCAACTCTGCAACTTCATGGACTAGCCCACTGCCTCTTCTGTCCATGTGGATTCCTCAGGCAAGAATACTTGAGTAGGTTGCCATGCCCTCCTCCAGGAAATCTTCCCAACCCAGGGATTGAACCCAGGTCTCCCACACTGTGAGTGGATTCTTTACCATCTGAGCCACCTGGGAGGCCCAAGAATACTAGAGTGGGTAGCCTATCCCTTCTCCAGGGGATCTTCCCAACCCAGGAATCGCCTCTTGCATTGCAGGTGGATTCTTTACCAGCTGATCTCTGTTGGACTTACGAACAAGTAGAACTTACCAACACTCTCAGACTGGAACTCTTTTGTATATAGGAGACTTACTGTATATTAACTAATAAAATTGACCTTATTTCTGCCATCTCATTTTTTGTTACCTTCTATTTGTCATACTTTAAATTAAATGTTTTCTTTCATTTTTTTCCTCTGTGATTTCGAAGATATACATTACTTTTTATTGGTTACTCTTGAAGTCTGAATGCATGCTTGAGGAAGTTGAAATTAATTAATATCTTCAGTTCATTCAGTTAAGTTGCTCAGTCATGTCCAACTCTTTGCGACCCCATGAATCACAGCACGCCAGGCTTCCCTGTCCATCACCAACTCCCGGAGTTCACGCAGACTCATGCCCATTGAGTCAGAGATGCCTTCCAGCCATCTCATCCTCTGTCGTCCCCTTCTCCTCCTGCCCCCAATCCCTCCCAGCATCAGAGTCTTTTCCAGTGAGTCAACTCTTCACATGAGGTGGCCAAAGTACTGGAGTTTCAGCTTCAGCATCATTCCTTCCAAAGAAATCCCAGGGCTGATCTCCTTCAGAATGGACTGGTTGGATCTCCTTGCAGTCCAAGGGACTCTCAAGAGTCTTCTTCAACACCACAGTTCAAAAGCATCAATTCTTCCGTGCTCAGCCTTCTTCACAGTTCAACTCTCACACCCATNATGAATCTTCAGGACTGATTTCCTTTAGGATTTACTGGTTGGATCTCCTTGCAGTCCAAGGGACTCTCAAGAGTCTTCTTCAACACCACAGTTCAAAAGCATCAATTCTTCCGTGCTCAGCCTTCTTCACAGTTCAACTCTCACACCCATATATGACTACTGGAAAAACCATAGCTTTGACTAGATGGACCTTAGTCAGCAAAGTAATGTCTCTGCTTTTGAATATGCTATCTAGGTGGGTCATAACTTTTCTTCCAAGGAGAAGAAAAGTGTCTTTTAATTTCATGGCTGCAGTCACCATCTGCAGTGATTTTGGAGCCCCCCAAAATTAATATCTTCATGTTCCTTCTAAACAGTACAAAGCTTAGAAATGCTTTGAATTCATTCACCCTCCTGCTCTGTTGTTCAGCCTTTTAGCGTTGTGTGTGTGTGTCTGTATGTTTTCTTGTGTATATGTTAGGGTGGAATTGTGTAGTAACACAAATCAACATTATTATATTTTTATATAGGCAATGTTTAAAACTTCTATTTCTCTTTTTATCTCACACTTTACTTCTTGAATCAGTTTCTTACAGTACATTATTTAGAAGTTCCCTTTGGTGCTAGTCTTGGGATAAAGTTTCTGAGTGCTTGTTTCTTTAAACATGTATTTTATTTTTAATCTGAAAATATGGTTTATTTCTCTTGTTCTTACAAGGTAGTTTCAATAAACGTATCATTGTCTCACAGCTCTCTCTCTTCTGGCTTTCTTTATAGCTAGTGGGAGGTCCTCTGTCTAATGTTTGTTCCTTCATTAGTAATCTCTCCTTTACTTAGCTACTTTTTATGTCTTCCTTTGATGTTGGCTTCTTCATTGTACTTTGTGTCTAGATGTGTTTTTCTTATTTATTTATTTTTTTACTTGCAGCTCTCTGTGTTTCCTGCCTTTGAACATTCCTGTCTGTTGGACGTCTCCTGGTCTTTTCATTATTTCCTTCTGGAACTATGATGAAACAAACATTTGTTAGCCCTCATTTTACCCTCCAAATATTTTAACATTGCTTTTATTATTTTTATCTCCTTGTTGCTATGCTTTTTTCTGTATAATCTCTTCAGAACTTTATTTGGGCCCCTAACTCTTTTCAGCTATATCTATTCTGCTATTTAGGGCTTTTATTGAGCTTTAAATTTAAATTTGTGATTGTTGGGGGCTGCGTTTTTGTTTTTGTTTTTTTTAATTATTGACCTAGTGAATTTTCACAGTCTTACTCATTTGTCTCTTTGGCTTCATTTTTATTTCCTTAAACATATTAGTTATTTTAATTTTGATTTCAGTGTATAGATCTTTATGGTCCTAGCTCTGTTGTTTGTTGATCTTGCATATGATAACTTGTTTCCCTGAATGTTTTATTGGTATTCCCTCTTTAAGACTTCCATAAGACATGAGTTGAAAAACTATTTGTCCTCAGAGGATTTGCTTCTGCCATGTGTCTGAAAGCACTTCAACTTCAGACTTTAATCCACTGTATAGAAGGATGCTCCCCTGAGGGTCTTTGAACCCTGGACATAGTGTATAATCTGACATAAACACAGATATGGCTTCAAAATATCAAGAAGGGCTTCTTTTTTAACATCGTTACACAGAACAAAGGTGTTCATTAACTAGAGTTTGTCTTCTAGTCCCTTGCTCTTTGGACCAGCAACAGGAGCTTCACCTTGGAACTTGTTAAAATGCAGAATCTTAGGTCATACCAAACCTATTAAGAATCTGCATTTTAATAAGATCTTCCCCAGGTAGTTATATGCACGTTTAAAAATCTTCCAAATCACTCTCTTTACTCCGTGCATGACCCTTCCTGGGTTCTGGCCTCTAGTAGGCTATTTGTTTTGCTTGGGTTCAAAAGACTGTGCTCTCCCAGCTGTCCTGAGACCTCTGTACACTAAACTCTAGGTGAGAAAGACCCAGGTTATATACCAGCTTAACTGTTTATCTTATAGGAATGCTTTGATACTCTTATCATTATTTCCTTTCTTAACATTTCTTTCTCTGATTTAGAAGTGTTTTGCGTGTATGTGTGTGTGTGTATATATATATATTTTTTTTTTTTTCACCTTTTTGGATGATTTTGGCTGTAGAGTTTGAGCATCTCTATCAAACAGAAGTTTTGAAAAGTTCTTATTTTTTAGTGACAGTTTACTCTTTTTCCTTTGCTTTTATTTGTTCTCTTAGAAAGTCATTCTTCTTGCCTATAATGTTCTTATAGACACAATTGTAAATAGGCTTTGGATAAGGCCAAAGCATCCCTTGAAAAAGAAGATGTGAGCTTTATGGTGAATTTCCTCATTTCTGTAAAGAAGCCCAGTGTCCTGTGTAATCATGTACTATGCAAAACTGAGAAAAATTCTTTTCCTTCGCATTTTGTCACACGTCTACCTGACACAAAAATAGTTCTGTTTATGGTTCTGTGGTCTCAGAGCACCTTGAGAAATCTGATCTTTTGGCTTTTCCTTGTAACCCTTACAGGTGGGTCACTGCACTGTCCACATTACAATCTCAGGAAATGAAAAAGAAATCCAAGGCAATTGATTTGTTGGAAAATTGAGGTGGCCTAAAGTTTGTATATGTTTTTCCTATCTCAGCCCACTGGCCACAACTTGGACATGTGGCTGCTTGGCTGCAGGGAAGGCTGGGATATGTGATCCTAAGTGAGTGGCCTGTTGCTCAGCTTGATCACAGACAGTGGGAGTGGGCATTCTGGAACTCATTGGAAGAGGGGAAAGCAGCTTGGCTGCTGGACACACTGTGCAGTCTCTACCGCATCTGCCCAGTGTCACTTTTCCAGAAAATGATCTTGTTCATGCTAAACAGAATTATTATAAATCGCAATTATACAAATAAGTTGACATTTTTTCCAGTTCCTAACACAGTGCCTGGCACATTGGCACCTAATGCGTAATATTACTTTTATTATTTACTGTCATAGATCTGCATCATTTAAGAAGGAAAATTTCAGCTTTGGATTTTGTCTATGTTATTCTTGATAGCCAGGGATTTTGTGCCATTTTTATTTCGCATAAATGCTTATGAATTTCTAGAAAATTAGAAACATACCATACACTTACCAAAAACAAGACCTGGAGCTGACTGTGGTTCAGTTCATGAGCTCCTTATTGCAAAGTGTGTTAAGTCACTCAGTTGTGTCCTAATCTTTGTGACCCCATGGACTGTAGTACACTAGGCTCTTCTGTCCGTGGAATTCTCCAGACAAGAATATTGGAGTGGGTTGCCATTTCCTTCCCTACCTTAATGCAAAATTCAGGCTTCAATTGAAGAAAGTAGGGAAAACCACTAGACCATTCAGATGACCTAAGTAAAATCCCTTATGCTTATACAGTGGAGGTGACAATTAGGCTCAGGAGATTAGATCTTAAGGTAGACCCATTGCCTTCAGAACTGTGGACAGAGGTTTGTAACATTATGCAGGAGGCAGTGAACAAAACCATCCCAAGAAAAAGAAATGGAGGAAGGCAAAGTGGTTGTCTGAGGAGGCTTTACAAATAGCTGCAGAAAGGAGAAGTGAAAGGCAAGGGAAAGATACATCCAATTGAATGCACAGTTCCAGAGAATAGCAAGGATAATGCAAATAGAGGAAAACCATAGAATGGGAAAGACCAGAGACCTATTCAGGAAAATTAGAGATACCAAAGGAACATTTCTTATAAGGATGGAAGTGATAAAAGAAATGGTAAAGAACTATTAATAACAGAAGCAGAGGAGATTAAGAAGTGATGGAAAGAATATACAGAAGAGCTATATAAGAAAGGTATTAATGACCCAGATAACCATATGGTAGAGTCACTCACCTAGAGCCAGGCATTGTGGAGTGTGAAATCAAGTGGGCCTTAGGAAGCATCACTACAAACAAGCTAATGGAGGTGACACAATTCCAGCCAAGCTATTTAAAATCCTGGAAGATGATGCTGTAAACATGCTGTACTCAATATGCCAGCAAATTTGGAAAACTCAGCAGTGGCCATGGGACTGGAAAAGAACAGTTTTCATTCCAGTCCCAAAGAAGGGCAATGCCAAAGAATGCTCAAACTACCATATGATTGTACTGATTTTACATGCTAGCAAGGTAATGCTCAAAATCCTTCAAAGTACGCTTCAGCAATACATAAACCAAGAACTTCCAGATGTAAAAGCTGAGTTATGAAGAAGGAGAGGAACCACGGATCAAATTGCCAACATTGTTAAATCATGGAAAAGGCAAGGGAGTTCCAGAAAAACATCTACGTATGCTTCATTGACTACACTAAAGCCTGTGACTGTGGATCACAACAAACTGTGAGGAATTCTTAAAGCATTCCTAGTAACACCAGACTGAAAACCACAATCACAGAAAACTAACCAATCCAATCATGTGGACCACAGCCTTGTCTAACTCAGTGAAACTATGAGCCATGCCGTGTAGGGCAACCCAGGACAGACGGGTCATGGTGGAGGGTTCTAACAAAACGTGGTCCACTAGAGAAGGGAATGGCAAACCACTTCAGTATTCCTGCCTTGAGAATCCCATCCATGAACAGTATGAAAAGGAAAAAAGATAGGACACTGACAGATGAACTCCCCAGGTTGGTAGGTGCCCAATATGCTACAGGAGATCAGTGGAGAAGTAACTCCAGAAAGAATGAAGGGATGGAGCCAAAGCAAAAACAATACCCAGTTGTGGATGTGACTGGTGATGGAAACAAGGTCCAATGCTATAAAGAGTAATATTGCATAGGAACATGGAATGTTAGGTCCATGAATCAAGGCAAATTGGAAGTGGTCAAACAGGAAATGGCAAGAGTGAACATTAACATTTTAGCAATCAGTGGACTAAAATGGGCTGGAATGGGTGAATTTAACTCAGATGACCTGAGTTAAATTATATCTACTACTGTGCGCAAGAATCCCTTAGAAGAAATGGAGTAGCCATCATAGTCAACAAAAGAGTCCAAAATGCAGTACTTGGACACAATCACAAAAACGACAGAATGACCTCAGTTCTTTTCCAAGGCAAACCATCCAATATCATGGTAATCCAAATCTATGCCCCAACCAGTAATGCTGAAGAAGCTGAAGTTGAACAGTTCTGTAAGGACCTACAAGACCTACTAGAACTAACACCCATAAAAGATGTCCTTTTCATTATAGGGGACTGGAATGCAAAAGTAGGAAGTCAGGAAACACCTGGAATAACAGGCAACTTTGGCCTTGGAGTACAGAATGAAGCAGGGCAAAGGCTAATAGAGTTTTTCCAACAGAATGCACTGGTCATAGCAAACACCCTCTTCCAACAACACAAGAGAAGAGTCTACACATGGACATCACCAGATGGTCAACACCGAAATCAGATTGATTATCATTTTTGCAGCCAAAGGTGGAGAAGCTCTATACAGTCAGCAAAAACACAACTGGGAGCTGTGGCTCAGATCATGAACTCCTTATTGCCAACATCAGACTGAAATTGAAGAAAGTGGGGGAAACCACTAGACCATTCAGATATGACCTAAATCAAATCCCTTACAATTATACAGTGGAAGTAAGAAATAGATTTAAGGGACTAGATCTGACAGACACAATGCGTGATGAACTGTGGAAGGAGGTTCATGACATTGTACAGGAGACAGGGATCGAGACCATCACCAAGAAAAAGAAATGCAAAAAAGCAAAATGGCTATCTGAGGAGCCCTTACATAGCTGTGAAAAGAAGAGAAGCCAAAAACAAAGGAGAAAAGGAAAGACATGCCCATCTGAATGCAGAGTTCCAAAGAATAGCAAAGAGAGAGAAGAAAGCCTTCCTCAGCGATCAGTGCAAAGAAATAGAGGAAAACAATAGATTAGGAAAGACTAGAGATCTCTTCAAGAAAATTAGAGATACCAAGGGAACATTTCATGCAAAGATGGGCTCAATAAAGAACAGAAATGGTATAGACCTAACAGAAGCAGAAGAGATTAAGAAGAAGTGGCAAGAATACACAGAAGAACTGTACAAAAAAGATCTTCATGACCCAGATAATCACGATGGTGTGATCACTCACCTAGAGCCAGACATCCTGGGATGTGAAGTCAAATGGGCCTTAGAAAGCACCACTATGAACAAAGCTGGTGGAGGTGAAGGAATTCCAGCTGAGCTAATTCAAATCCTAAAAGGTGATGCTGTGGAAGTGCTACACTCAATATGCCAGCAAATTTGGAAACTCAGCAGTGGCCACAGGACTGGAAAAGGTCAGCTTTCATTCCAATCCCCAAANCCACTATGAACAAAGCTGGTGGAGGTGAAGGAATTCCAGCTGAGCTAATTCAAATCCTAAAAGGTGATGCTGTGGAAGTGCTACACTCAATATGCCAGCAAATTTGGAAACTCAGCAGTGGCCACAGGACTGGAAAAGGTCAGCTTTCATTCCAATCCCCAAAAAAGGAAATGCCAAAGAATGCTCAAACTACTGCACAATTTCACTCATCTCACATGCTAGTAAAGTAATGCTCAAA
>SJYA01013864.1:0-10784 GCA_006410615.1 Neotragus moschatus
TTTTTTTTTTTTCCCTTGGAAACTACAAAACCAATTATTTTTGCATATGCAATTAAAAACAACTAGCTTGTTAAAAGGCTTGCCTAGGGAAAAGCTTCAAGTTAACCCTTTTCATATCTTTGAAATACACAGCCCAATTTGCATGAGACCTCAGCCTTGGGCAAATTAGAACTTCAAAAAAAAAAAAAAAAAAAAAAGGTCGGGTTGGGTGTCAAAGAGACATTTTAAATCTCAGTCTCAAGCAGAAAACTATGAGGTTTTTTTTGGCTGTCTGTCTGGATTTATATATGTCTCAGTATGTGTCTTTTTTTTTTTTTAATATATAATATTGTTAAAGTTGTAAATAAGTTCTAATTTAATTGGCCTAAAGAAAAGTGAGTGCTTACAAATCAGACAATTCTAGACACAAAATATCAGCCTAAATGAATTTAAAATTCATGTGAACTGGGAAATATTCAATATTCAATATATAATATTAATATTTACTTGTTAATCTCATATAGACATGTCTAAGATTCATTAAGCATAGCATTTTTATTGTGCCTAGGTTTATTATAAGCTAAATATTGTTATATTGTTATATCTGTTACAAGTTTAACAGCAACAGAATTATATTGTGAAGAAACTCAAAAAATGTAAATAAGATATGAGCTTTTAGATAAACTCTATTAAGAATAATTATACTTTAGAAATGTCTGTCTAAAACAGTCTCTAGGTCTTAGTAACCTGAATTTCTGGTGTTGTGCTAAACTAAGTGATGGAAGTTTACTGACAAATAAAATAAGATTCTGAAACATTCAGTACTTAACACTAACTTCCTCTTACATAGAAACTAAAGAGATTTGAACTGTTAGAGATAATGTTTAATGCCATCCTGAGATGTTCTCAGAATTATTTTTTTAGAAGTTATCACTGGTATTTATGTTCACCAATCTGCAGAATGCTAATATAAAGGTCAGTTTTTGGTTGCTTAAAGAAAGTAGGATGTACTTTCAGTAAAGAAGATATGAGCAATGAAATTACATTTTATGAAGGGAGAAGGAAGTAGGTCTGATTTATAGATGGCTGTTTCAGGATGAGAGAGTAAAATAGTGGGTATAGAACTTGATAAGGTTCTATGGAAAGTGGACCCCAAGAGAAGAGTTTTGTGCATAAATACAAGTTTTCTTGGGATGTTGAACTGCCTTTGATCATGGATTTTGAGTTTCTTTACCTCTGAAGTGATCTGTTCTATGTTTACCTTTGAAATCTTTTGTTAACTTTGACTAAGTGAATAATTATTGTTTCATAGTGACTTATATGATCCTATCTGGCTGGTGGTATAAACTCTTTTGATATTTATCAACAAAAATACCTAAATAACTTGACTTCTAGCTAACTTTGGGATGCTTCAGAGGGCCTCTGAGACATCCCAAAGAGCTATTAAACTACCTGGGTTCTTTGGACGTGTTAAATTATATGGGAAGTACTGCTGAAAGGGTGGTAAATCTTCTCAGATTATATTGTATGGTTCATGTTACTAATATAGATATACTAGAATTTATGTGAAATTCATGAAAATCTGATATGTCCTGGTAAAATGTTGTCAGTTATAATTCTAGTTGTCATATGTCACAGCAATGACCAGGTTACTTTATCAACTACAATTTAATCAGATTTTAAACGTGCCTTCTATGTTTCATTCTGATGCCTTTGCAGGAATACTGCTACTTCAAGATTTATGGAAAATACTTTTCAAAGATTAACAGATAAACAAGTTTTATTTGTGTGTTATCTGGTAAACTGGTAACAGATTGAAATTTAGTCTACTCTTATATTAAGAGAACAAAATTTTCTCAGAATGTAGCTTTTGATAACAGATTTATGAATTTCTTAGCCTTTAAGTGATTTATATTTGTTTTTAAAATATTTTGTTACTTTGGTAAAGTAAATAAGCATTATTTAAGATTATGATACATGTAAAAGCTCATTCTGCTTCTACAAAAAAGAGTCCTTCACTGTTAGACTGAAAGACTGTCACTGAACCATGAAAGTTGCTGGGATTCTTGACCTCCAGAGGAGAAGAATTCAATCCGGGGCCAGAGACGAGTTTGATTGCTCAGAGCTTTTGTGTAATAAAATTGTATTAAAGTGTAAAAGAGATAGAGAAAGCTTCTGACATAGATATCAGAAGAGGGCAGAAAGAGGGTCCACTTTGCTAGTGTTAGCAAGGGAGTTATATATTTTTAATTAGTTATTACAATGAATCAAAATAATTTCTGGAGATTGTAAAGGTCTTACTAGACCCACTCCCATAATTTACATTTTAAGATAAGAGGATTAGCCAGAAGGTTTTCAGGAAGGAGAAACTGTCCTCAAGCAGGATATTGCTATTATATAAGCCTTAGTACAGAGTTTAAACAGAGTTGTTTGTTGTGTAATCATCAGTTCCAGGCTTAAAGATAAAATTTTTTCATGTGACAAAGACCAAGGAATACAGAAGGGAAAAAACAAAAAAGTTTGTCATTTTCTCCCCATTGAACATTCCAGACCCTCTCTCCTTGGGGACTCCTGGACTTCTTATCAACCTGCCTAGGAATTGACTCTCTCAAGACTTTTGCTATCCTGTTGTCCTTAAAACATGGAAACAGTCTACTCATAAACTGGGGAATTAAAAGTGGGTGAACAATAGCTATAATTCAGAATCAGGGCTATGAGAAATCCAAGATGACCGCTTGGATTTTCTTGGCTCCCTGACAAACTTTAATTTATTTGATGGATTAAAGCCTTCCCTGCTTACAGGGTTAATGTCCTCACAATGATAAAAAAACAAAAACAAAAACATATTTAACTCAATATTGAGTCCTTAGTTTTATTAATTAAGGTCTAGTGTTTACTAAAACTCATTTCTGAGATAGTTCCTGATTGTTATATTATATTGCTAAAATATTTAATCAAGTTATTAAAAAAGGACACTCTAAGTTTGTTTCTAAAGCTTATCTCAGTAACCAATCTTTGGATAAAGGTCAGATGCTCCATGATGTACAACCAGGAGATTAACACTTGGTTATAATCATTTAACTAAGTCAGATGACCTGGGATCAGTTCAGTTCAGTCATTCAGTTATGTCCGATTCTTTGCAGTCCCATGAATNAAAAAGGACACTCTAAGTTTGTTTCTAAAGCTTATCTCAGTAACCAATCTTTGGATAAAGGTCAGATGCTCCATGATGTACAACCAGGAGATTAACACTTGGTTATAATCATTTAACTAAGTCAGATGACCTGCGATCAGTTCAGTTCAGTCATTCAGTTATGTCCGATTCTTTGCAGTCCCATGAATTGCAGCATGCCAGGCCTCCTTGTCCATCACCAACACCTGGAGTTCACTCAAACACACATCCATTGTGTCGGTGATGTCATCCAGCCATCTCATCCTCTGTCATCCCCTTTTCCTCCTGCCCCCAATCCCTCCCAGCNTCCTTTCAACCTCCCAGAAAGGCTCGCATTGGAAACCATCTTACCTGAGAGATGCACAGGCCACCAAGAAGGGCTCCTAGGTGGGATAAAATATAAGCACGAGCAAGATGATTGGCCAGAGACAAGGCAGAAGGCAAACCCCTCCACCATAAAACCTGAAACTGTGAGACAGGAAGCAGAGCAGTTCCCCTGGGTTCCCTTACCCCGAGGCTCTCCTCTCAAGAGTCCTTTCACAAAAGGTTTTTTGCTTGGTTAGTATGTGAGTCTTGACAAGAGCCCACTCTTGGGCCCTGGAAGGGGGTCTCCCCAACCCAAACTACCACTACCATATGACAAAGAGAGAAGGGGGTCAACTGCCTAGCTTCCAGCTCCTTATATCAGGGCAGTTACAAAGCCACTTGCTGTTAATGTAGCAGGTTCCTAGCTCCAGTTCTGAAATATTAATAGAATAGCCTGAAGTCCTTCTAACAAGAACTTGTTGGAAAAACTAATAGTTCAGTTCTTCTAACAAGCAAATGACCTTGGGAAATTACCTTCTCAAAAACATCTAAGAGGAGTTGTCAGGTAAGCATATGGATGCACGGATTTGGAGCTGAGGGAACTAGACCAAAGATATGATCTCAAAAGTCAGCTGTTGTTGGAAGTAATTGAAGCTATGGCTTAAGTGAGATTGCCCAGAGAGAATAGAAAGATTAGAGAGCTCAGGACTGTCAGGGAAATTTATCAAGACCTCATAAATGGGCCGCAGAGATCACTCACTCTGGGCATTATCCAGTGGACCTTCTGTGGATCATCTCGTTGGATCTCCTTGCAGTCCAAGGGACTCTCAGAGTCTTCTCCAACACCACAGTTCAAAAGCATCAATTCTTCGGCACTCAGCCTTCCTTATAGTCCACCTGTCACATTTGCTGTTGTATATTAACCACTTTGCATCTACTAGCAAAGCCATTTCAACACTCCTGAGTATGTGCGTGCGTGTGTACGTGTGTCAGTCACTCAGTCGTGTCCGACTCTTTGCGACCCCAAGGACTGTAGCCCTCCCGTCTCCTCTGTCCATGGAATTCTCCAGGCAAGAACACTGGAGTGGGTTGCCATTTCTTTCTCCAGGGGATCTTCCCAACCCAGGGATTGAACACATGTCTCCTGCATTGCAGGTGGGCCTTTCACTGTGTGAGCCACCAGGAAAGCCCATTCCTGAGTATATATGTCTCTTTTTCAAATTCTCCCTGAATCTAACACCTTCTGGTTTCTTCATTAATCAGTGGGTTACATAAAATCTTTGATGTGTTCCTTTTTGACTCTTGATTTTACTTTTTTCAAAATGCTTTTGCAGGACCAAACCCTTGAGGGAGACCAGCAGATGGTGGAGGAACATGGTCTTACAAAGGAGGGAAGGAAAAAGCAGCCAGTGAAGCAGGGGAAAGAAACAAGAGGGTCTGGCCACAAAAGTCAAGGTAAGACAAGCATTTTGAAAACAGGGAGTGAACAATTGAATCCAAAGGGCATTTCATTAATTTTCATCTGACTTGACCACACTATTTCCCTCTGCTGTTCCGTACCAACCTTCCACCAGGTATGAGGCAACCTTTTCTAAACCATTGAAAGCACAAGATGTCTTGTTACTCCCTTCTCCTGGGGTGGGAGGCCTACTCGTCTGACATTTACATAACCAAGGGAACCTACTCAAGCATCCTTTGCAGAACAAGGAACATGTACTTCAAGGTGATTTTCTGTTTCCAACTTGACTGAATCAGGTGGAGCTATTAAAAAAGAAAAGGAAAAGCCATCATATTTAATCTGTCAGCACGTCTCTTTAAATAGAATATACATTTAACTGCTACTCTAACATCCTTAGAGGTTGTCCCACCACCTTAATATCATTGGAAGACAATCAGTAGGCAAATTTGCTCATCCCCTTCATTTCCAACTCACAGATGGAAAAACTGAAAAGAATTTTGCAGCTGTGTCTGAACACATGCAAATTACTCATCCCTTCAACCTTGTTCTTACTTCTTATGTGAATTTGGAATCTTAATAAGCCAAATTTTCCCCTTTTGTCCATGCTCTGACCTTTAGCTAGACTGCATATATCATAGGAGCAATCTTCCCCTATCGTTTTCCAACTCATACAACCTGTAGAAAGCAGGAGCAGGTTGTGATAAAAATCATTCCAACCAATAGGTTTGGGGTTTTTTGGTTTTGTTTTAGGCAAACCTTTCCAGATGTTCTCTAACCTTTAAAAAGCAAAAAGCCACAGGGAACGCTTAAAAAAGATGCTCTCCTTCTTTTTCATCCCCTTTGGTCCAGGTTGAAGGGAAATCCCTTTTCATGTGTCGAGCACCCAGTAGACAGATCAGCCTCCTGAACTGGGTGTGCCGCCTCACCACCTGCCATCATCTTCCCAGGTGCACCCACAAATGGCACTTTAGCTAAAAAGCCTGAATTTGTCTGCTCATCAGAAGGGCGCTTTAAGAAATTACCCATGTGTCTAGAACTGGAGGCGGCTGCAATCACTGGCATCCCGGATGGTCCCACTTTTCAGCATTATGGATTCTAGGGAAGGAAACTGAGAGCACAGAACAGCTCCCTCTTCAGCATCCAGTTCCTCAACTGCTTCCTAACGGCAAAGAGGCACTAGGGGTCATTTTCAAGCTTTAACATTCTTATTATTACATAATAACCACCGCCCAAACTCAGATGGTGCTTGTGAGTATGTGCTTGTAACCTCTGGTAAATTCCAGTCGTTGCCATTCTTAAACTCAATAACATGATGAGTAATTCTACAGAGTAGCCACTGGATGGCAGGCTTCAACCTTCAAAAGATCTCCAATGCTTCAGGTCTGCCGCCTGCAGGATTGGGGAGCAATGAAATGACAGGCTGTGGGTAGAGGCTTCTCTTCCTTTTATGAAGCCTCCCAGGCACAGTTTGAGCAGCTCTCACTTCACTTTAGGAAGCTGATCTGTTTGGACATTCCTTTGGTTTAAGAAGAATAATTCCCTAATCTCTTGTCCGGTGACGAGATTTTACATTTTAGCTCTTGCTTTTATAGGGAAAAAAAGATGTCTACCCAGAAGATTCATGACAAGAGGATGTATATACAGGCAGGATAATCACCTGCATGTTAACAGAGAAATGTTGTTTTCCAAGGGTTCCAGAGAATATAAAGTTTACCCACTGGCAAAATAAATGTGGATATATATTACTGGAACACACACACTAACCAGAAAAAAAAAAATCATGTTAACAATACTGTTTCAAGCTTCAACCATAATGATAATGTTCACCATCAACCCTGCTTTTTCTTTCTGACTTCAAACAACTGTCGCCTACTCAAAAATGAGAAAATAAAGGTTCAAGAAGGTTTAGTTGAAGGTGTCCCAGTCACATCTTCAAAAAGCAGAAAACAAAAATCTCATCCAACTTGTTCGGAAAGAGAGAGCTGTGTACTTGTTCCCATGAGAAATCTACCAGTTGGGGAGAGGGCTGCTGCGGAGGGGAGGCAGCAACAAATGAGGACAAGGATCTACACAGGGGATAATGGTTACACAAACAAGTGATCTAGGTTCTCCTGAACAAAATGAGGAGGTAATTTAGTTGCAGCTGGATCAAGAAGATTTCAGAGCAATAAGAATCAGGTAAGGCAATGAAGAGAGTTAATAGAGGACAATTTAGACTCACAATAAAGATATAATTTCCTTAGGGCCTTCCAAATAACAATAACTTCCAGAAGGTCGTTAGCGTATACTCTTGGAGATTGCTTCAGCTCATCCTGTTCATAAAGACACACACATGGGTCCACACGCAAAAGCCAGTAATTAGATTCTGCCACTCCCTGTCCCGAGCGGCCCTGGACTGTGACCATTAACCTCTGCTCCAGACGCAGGAGAAGTGATCTGGGAATGCCATGTGCACAGGCCATGGTTCATCCCGACAGCGGCAATTACCCTCCCTCCCAGGATGTGTCTGCCTCAGGGGGGCCGAGGGCACTTGGCACATTAAAGAGCATTTATAAACAGTAGGTTAGAAGAGCTCAGGGGAAGATGAACCACGTAATGAGTGATGGTTATTAATGAACATTATTATCCTTGTCCTGACCCAAGAACTATTCCTCAGAGAATGTTTACTTAGCATGCAGAGCTGAGTCAAACACCAAGCGCCCTGAAACTCTGCTATTAATCCATGGGTTTTGCAGAGATANTCAGAATTTTCCACAGTTTACTTAATGAAAATTCTTGATTTCTAATTCTTAATTTTGATTATACTAATAACTGCTAGCTATATCATTTTCTATTTTTCTTGTTTCAAAAGATTGCTTCTCACATTACCAAATGTGTAACTGACCCTGTAATAAAATGCTGATATGCAGTTACATATAAGATCAGTGATTGTAACAATGTGACTCTAGATATGGGAAGAAGCAGCAAGAGGGAATATTTTCCTGGACCAAGAGACTAATAAGACAGGTATGGTCCAGAGACTTTTGCTACTCACAAGGTCTGGTCTAGTAACAGCACACTGAGTGGCCTGTCAATGGAATCTTCCTTAGACCTTGGAATGAGCCTTCACAGCACCGTGGGACACAAAGGCCATGAAATGCCCCAAAGCAAGGTCACATATGTGGCTATGAAGGAACCCTGCTGACTAGACTGTCTCTACAAAGATTACATCATGACCACTGCAAGCTGCTGACCTTCAACATCCCCTGAAAAGAGTTCAGCATGGAGATCAGAAATAAGACACTCTGCCTCTGGGAAGAAAAATAAAATAAAAACAGAACTGTCCTTCAGATAGTTAGATGTTTTCAGGTAAAGATTTTTATGAGCCCAAATTCTTGCATCTTCTCACACCTAGAGAAACATTAACATCATGAACCAATTTCTGGTCCTGGCTCTTCTGATTGGTCCCTGAAAAATTGTTTCTACTTCTATTAATCTTTGAGCTATGCACATTTAACTTTCTTGTTAAGTCTGTTTCTTCTAGAATACAACAAATCTCCAAGTGGCAGTACAAGAATATTCTCTGACCAACACCTAGACAATGCTGAAACAAGTCACCTTATCATTCCATGGACTCTCATCTCCCTCTGTAAATGCACCCTGACAGAGAGCAGGCAAAGGGAACACAGAGCCCTATGATGCCCCTGTACAGCTTGAAGAAGTCAGAGTGGTCATCTCCCCTTTTTCTTTGAGACTAGGTTCACAAATGTCTGAGAAGGGAAATAGGTAGATAGTTAGACGTGAGAAGGGTATCAGAGGAGGCTAAAAAATTGGCCCTAAAAATAAAGAGAGGAAGGAATGTGGTGATCCAAGGATGGAAGAGTAGATAAAACCAAGAAGGGTCTTGGAATGCAAGAACAGAAAAAANAGACTAGGTTCACAAATGTCTGAGAAGGGAAATAGGTAGATAGTTAGACGTGAGAAGGGTATCAGAGGAAGCTAAAGAATTGGCCCTAAAAATAAAGAGAGGAAGGAATGTGGTGATCCAAGGATGGAAGTGTAGATAAAACCAAGAAGGGTCTTGGAATGCAAGAACAGAAAAAACAGACCCTTATCACCTTCCCTCCCCCATGTTTTAACTATTAATGGATCTCAGGTCCTCCTGGGCAGTATAAACTGTCTCCCCTCCTACTTCATAGAGAAAGGGTATTTGCCTTACTCTCCCCACCTCTTCGCCCTCCCCCCAGCATACGTGCCTCTTCCAATCAGCAAAGACTCTTATCCACTCTTTGTACCGTGGGTATAAAAGTGGACTAAGGACCCCTGTTCAATGTCAGTTCTTCCTTGAGGGAGCCCACTGTTCTAACAGCATCTCTCACTCTAATAAACTTTATTTCTCTTTCATTTTGTCTCCTCTGGAAATTCTCTCCCAACCCATACCAAGACCACAACAAAGAGGTTTTTAGATACAAGAAAATAGATATTTCAGTGAAACAAGTTTAGATAAGATATCTGTGAATTTAGAAATCAATATTTTGATTTTGGATGCATTAATTTTGACACACCTATTACACATCCAAGTGAAATTTTTAATTAGTTGTTGGATATGAAAGTCTAGTATTTAGTTTCAGTTGGAAATAAACATTTTGGAAACTTTGTCCAAAGAAGGTTTTTAAAGTCATGTGTTAAGTATTTATCACATTTAGTGAGACTTCCGAGAAATAATGGGAGAAGAAGCATATAGAATGAGGAAAATACACAAACACTGGGAAAAGACTGTCTATGCCCACAGTGTGGGGTGCTTGGAGTGTGATCTAGGTAGGGCAGTGGTTGCCCTATCAGAGCACACAGGAACACAGTGTCTTCCAGCAAGAATGTCCCAGTGTGCTCTACCCACATGGCAGCTTAGTGATGGATCTAGGACAGATGGGTTCTGGGAGAAGACTTTCAAAGAGAGAGAGAGCCCTGGTATCAGTTGGCAGTGCAGCCACCTCAATTCCTGCAGCCACAACATCGCATCCTCCAACCCCCTGACCCATGCCACACCCTTGCACGAGATCTGAGATGAATGCAGCAGAGGAAGGTTCACGGCCTGGGTTTGGGTCCACGTCGACCAACGAACGCATACATAGGAGGTGCTTAGGTCTTCTCTATCCCCACGGGCCTCATTTGCTTCAGCAATCACCTCTTGAGTGGCGGACAACACACTCAATGGCGAAGGAACAATATTTAACCCAACCCTCAGGGCTTTTGGCTTCAATAGATAAGGAACAGACCCCACACTTGACAGGGTGGTGACAACCACAAGTAGAGAGGGAGCCCTACCTGACATTCTGCACAGACTTTAGATATTTTGATGCCAACCACATTGCCTATTCTGAGGATAACAGCCAACACACTCATAGGGAAGACCTGGTACCAAAATTATCCCTCTCACCAAAGATATTAGACACATAGTCTACAGCAGGAATGTCCCTATGTAGAAACATCCCTTAAAGGCCAGAATAGATAGCTTTCTGTCTCTGAATTTAGGAGAAACAATTAAGAAGAATGGGAGGAAGAAAGGAAAACAGGAAGAAAGAGGAAAAAAATTTTATGTGAATGTGTACAGGAGAATTGAGAGCAGTAAATGAACAGGCTGATGTAATTGAAACAGCGAGGTTACATATGTCCTGCATCAGAGAGGCCAAAGGTACAATATACATTTTTTGATCTTCAGTTCCTAAAAATTTAGTAGATTCAGCAAGTTCTAGAAATAAGAACACACTCTACTGAAAGAGAATGAATTATAAAGAGAGAAGTGAGCAGAGCAAGTGCTCTCCTGTGGTCAGTGGAGGTCAGTGAAAGAGATAAAGTTCAGGAAAGAAGGTCTGTTGGTAATTATAGTTG
>SJYA01013865.1:0-10582 GCA_006410615.1 Neotragus moschatus
TCACGAGTTCCACAAGAGCGGGTCTGTTTCCTTTGCTTAGATTTGAAATCTCCAGTGGTTGGTGCAGTTCCTGGAACATGGCTGGTTCTCACTAAATATCTGGGGAATGAATGATATAGCTGCTTCGTGGAAGGTGTCTGTGCTCATGTTCTGGGTTCTGAATCCTCCTGGCCCTTTGCTCTGGTTGGACTTTCTTCCTGCTGTCTTTAATCTTGGATTCTCTTCTTCCAGCCTCTGAACTGTGGATGCTGCTGCTGTTCTGCTGGGCTGGGTTTAGGGTTCACTCCGTGCACTGCGTCTCCAGATCTGCCCGCAGCGGGGGGCGAGGTCTGTCCTGCTCCTATGCCTGACACAGGGCCCCTTGGCACTGCACCCCAATCTGGTCAGCCCCTGGCTGTTTGCATGCTAGGAGGGAATCACTGGTCCTCTGATGCCCTTGGGAACACCTTAGTTTTCCAACAAGCCTCTGAACTTGCTGATGTGGGCATCACTTCTTTGAAGCTTGGGTCCTCCTCCTTTCACCCTGGCTCCACACTCTCCAGGATTGTCAGTGCTGCCATCGAAACGAACCACAGGGTGTGTTCAAAAACCAGGGCCCCACACCAAATTTGGCTATTCTTACTCCCCACCCTTTTCATTCCCAGAGATTCTCAGCTCACATGTAGAAACATGTCCAGGAGAGTTGATGCTGGAAAGGTGCAGAAACCAGGCAGTTTAAGAGCAGCCATTCTGGAAGACAAGTCTCCCAAGGGGGAAATCATTAACTCAACCAACCAGGGCACTTTCTCTCAGATTTACAGAAGCTTTTCTCTCTTATGTCCAATAAACATGAGCACTTTCCAGGCAATTTTCTTATCTTGGGATGAATGCATTATTGGTACAAGATGCAGTAGCTATTCTTCAAGAATCTTTATTTTTATAGCCTTGAAAAGCATTTACAATGCAAGCATATGNAACCAGGGCACTTTCTCTCAGATTTACAGAAGCTTTTCTCTCTTATGTCCAATAAACATGAGCACTTTCCAGGCAATTTTCTTATCTTGGGATGAATGCATTATTGGTACAAGATGCAGTAGCTATTCTTCAAGAATCTTTATTTTTATAGCCTTGAAAAGCATTTACAATGCAAGCATATGGTTTTTCAAGCACACACTTTCAGTCTTTTTGTAAAGATGGCTTATGTAAACTTTTCAGACTCCAGTCACGTACATCTCTTTAATCGATTGATCAGTGGCACATGGTTGCAGAATTAATTTTTTCTAAACAAAAGGACCACAACTCCAGGTGATATTAGAGGACTTCAGGGTTTTTCATTTCACTGAGTGACTTTCTAAAATTGGGACCAAATTATCATCTCTTTGAAAAATATGGTACAAAGCTGCAGAGTCCATCAAATACATTGGAAATCAGAGTCCAAGTCCCCAGGAGTGGGGAGAGGTGTCCTTCACATGGATGGGCAGTGGAAGTCATCACAGATGATCAGACTAATGCTTGGTAAAACATATCTTGGGCCTCAAAATGACCATATGCTTTGGCCCAGGTGATAATGCTTCTGAGAAAGTAATCCAAAATGCAGACAAAGATTTTTGCACAGATATTCACTGATACACAGAAAAGCAGAACCGAGCTAAAGCTGGACAATCACACTGCCCCATTTGACTTCAAGAACCTCATCAGGGACACTTGACCTTCTTTGAAAGAATATTATGCAGCTGATGAGAGGGTGGTATGGTTTCATGAAGTGGGATAATACATGTGGCACTAAGTTAAGGGGGAGACACGCAAAGTTCAAATGACTATGTATGAAGGGAGAAAAGTATACTGTAATATTGATAATACTGAATTCACTGGACCATGGGGAACTTTTATTGTAATTATTATCTAAAAAAAATTTCTTTTCAAGGGCTTCCCAGGTGGTGCTAATGGTAAAGAATCTGCCTCCCATTGTAAGGGACGCAAGTCCAATCCCTGGTCCAGGAGGATCCCACATGCCGTGGGGCAATTAAGCCCATGTACCACAACTCTAGAGCCTGGGAGCTGCAACTACTGAAGCTGGCTCACCCTAGAACCTATGCTCCACAACAAATGAAGCCACCGCAATGAGAAGACTGCAACAAAGAAGAGCCTCTGCTCACCNCAATCCCTGGTCCAGGAGGATCCCACATGCCGTGGGGCAATTAAGCCCATGTACCACAACTCTAGAGCCTGGGAGCTGCAACTACTGAAGCTGGCTCACCCTAGAACCTATGCTCCACAACAAATGAAGCCACCGCAATGAGAAGACTGCAACAAAGAAGAGCCTCTGCTCACCGCAACTAGAAAAAAGCCCACTCAGCAAATAAGACCCAGCACAGCCATAAATAAATAATAAAATTTAAATATCTATATTAAAAGATTGTTTTCAAATGAGCAGGAAACACTTTGCAATTTAAATTATGTTTATATTAAAAAGTTGCAGTGGTCCACTTGCTACTTATCATACAGAACTTGTAAATGCTGCTTGAAAACCATCCCTCTCCCTTGGCCACTTGGGTAGACAGACAGCCTGCCGCTTCCCTTTGCCACAGAGCTCCTGCTGGCAGATCTGAGTGCTGCCCACACACCAGGCATGGGGCGCTTTGTCTTGCATTCAGTCATGAAGGGTGTTACAAATCCATGGGGTGGGGGGCTGAGAGCCTGAAGAGCAAAAGCCTTGGAGGTTGGCAGGGAGTGACATGCTGTCACTATTTGCTTCTGGGCCTGTAGCCTGGAAGAAGGTGAGTGAGTCAGTCCACATGTGGCTGCCATTCACGAGGCCTCAGTGGGTAGATGGGCCCTGCTGTGCTCCTTGCCAAGGGATGCTGCCAGGTATCACTGGCTTCTGTCACCTAGGGATGCAGGTCAGAGACTGACTTGGCACTTAGAGAGAGAGAGGGGGGCTTCTGGCTTCCCGCAAATAACTCATTGCTGAAATAAGGCTGAACAACCCACGTGTCTTAGGCTGCAAATGAGGTCACGTTACACTCAAGATACTAACTTCCATCAACCAGGTTATCAGAAATTCATCATCCTCAGAGTGTACTAGTTTCTCCAGCCCCAGACAGATACCCCACATAGGCCCACAGTCTGACAGGGGAGCTCCAAGCCTCTCCAGACCTCTTGAGCTTCCACACTGCTCTGGGCCCACGTGCCCATGCCTTGCCCTGCCCTCCTGACCAGGGTGATCAGCCTCCTGCTGAGGACCCGACTGTGGATGCTCTGAAGGCCCCTAGACCTCAGAGACTGACTCAGTTTCATGGGAAGGGAGGGAGAAGGGAAACCCTTCCCACCTGCTGAGGCCCACCATGCTCCTTTGGGCTCCAGTGAAGTCTGGCTGGTACACCCACAGCCCAGCAGAATCTCTCTGGAAAGTTCTATCTGCTTCATTCACTGTCCACTTTGAAAATCTGAGCACATCCGTCATGAAAACAAACAGGGAAATACATTCTGGTTCATCCACTTGTGCCGAGTTTTCTCCACACTCTTATCTGCACTCAAACTCTTGTCTCCCCTCTCTCACAGAGAGAAATGTTGAGTTGGACACGGACGAGAACCCATGGCTGGCAGGTGCAGAACTGAAGGACCAGGCTCTTGCTGGAGCACTCCTGCCTGCCTCTTCCCATCACAGAGTCCATCCCTACCCCCTCGGGACACCTGGCAAATTGTACTGGCCCCTCAATACAGTTTCATTGCCCCTTCATCCCTTCCCAAAGGCTTAGGCACCCCTGCTCTCTGCTCTTCCAGGCCCTGGGCCCTCGTCCCTGCTCTGACTTCCCTGGATTGGAATCATATATTCAGGATCTGGTCACCTGCTTGCTCTCATCCCTCTCCCAGCTCCTGGCCTCAGGGTGCCCTGCCCACCTGGCTCAGGGTGGGCCCTGGGGGAAGTTCCCTGTGTTGAATGGAAGCATTGAGAGCATCTCTTTTGTGCTGGGACCTCAGCTACCCCTCTGCACGGTTAGAGCGGAGTTAGTGCTCTAGGCCACTGTCCTGGCATCTCCAGGGTCACTACACGCTTCACTCTGTGCGTCCAGGGTGGACTCCTAACTCTCCAGCCTGTTGCTTAGTCCACCAAGAGCCACAGGATGAGGATGTAGAGAGGGGTTGCTGGCATTATTCTGCCCCCGTTACAGATGAGGATGAGTGTGGCAAGGAGAGGTGAGTGGCTGGCTATGGCACATTCATCATGAGAACCAAGTGTCTGGTTGATATTCAGACGACAAATATCAGTGTCTAGGCTGATGATGCCTTTCAGTAACGCAGAGCAAGAAGGAAACCACCACTTAGTAAACTCTTGGCTGGGCCTTTTATATGTGCTATCGGTCTGCCTGGCATCCAACTGAGAAAGGGAGCAGGCCCTCCAAAAGGAGGAGGGCCATTTCACCGATGGTATAACCGAGGCTGACGTGTGAAATGACCTGCCTGAGAGCACATCCCCAGCAAAAGGCACCAACTAGCTGGCCTGACTCCTCTTCATCTCCCTGTGGTCCACACGGAGATGCTCCTTCAAGCTGGGCACAGTTCTGCCTTGGGACCACCCTCTGAGACAAGGGCTGTTCTTAGACTCTTCTTGCAGACACTACATCTGAGGGCTCAAAGAGGTAAGTGACCTGCCCATTGTCCCTGAGCCAAGATGTGATGGAACCTGGATTTGAACAGATCTTTCTGGCTTTGGAGCAACCCTCCCAAGCCCCATCCTCTATTGACTCCCTTCAGGGAGAAATTCAAGTTGCCTGCAAGTAGTTCAAATATAGAACTATTCACTGCAAATAATAAATTTTCATCCTTCTCTGCGTGCAAGAGAAGGATTATTTGATAGCAATGTGTACTAAAGGAAAGCTCCATGAAGTTCTCCCCCTCCCCCTGAAAAAAAATTATTCAGCAAAGAATCTCCTTCTCCATATACTAGTAATATATTGATTACACCCTTAAAAAAATAAAAAATAAAAAAATAAAAGAACTGTCCATGGAAGAGGGAGTTGGCTGACTACAAGTGGCTTTGGGGCAGACCCAGGTCCATGGAGAGATGGGGTGGTGGGCTGGGGCACTGAGTCAGAAGACCTATACCAGCCCTGCTTCCACCTCTCAGCATCTGGATGCCCTTTGGCAAGTCCATCCCCTTCTGAGGGTCCAAGGGGTCATCCAAGAAGGCTGAGAGATTCCCTGCTCTTCTGAACAGAGGCAGGCCTCATCTGTGGGCTTGTATGGCAGGAGCGGCACTCTCCCCACCACTATCTGGCACTCCATCGTCCTCTCTCATGGTGCCCTACTGTCCAACAACACGTTTCCTTTATAACATGAGGAAAAGTGTTATGACTATGGGACTGTCCCCAAGATAGCTTTCTTCCAAAGGTCTCCCAAGGAGGCCAGTGTCCTCCTTTGCTTTGAGGCACTGCAGCTGAATGAGCAGTGGTCCTGTGTCTGCAGGCAGACAGGACTGGGTTTGGTCCTGGATATTAGTAGCTGGATGGCAAGAGTCTCAACCACCAAGTCCTCATCTGCAAAATGGGAAGAACACAGCTTTCAGGGTGTGATGAAGAGTGACTGGGTACATGAGTACCTGCTTCAGCCACACACACAGCATGGCACACAGGAAGTGCTTAGCAGCGGTGACTATTAATGTGGCTCAGTGCTGCCTGTGGTGAGTGCAGTCCACCCCCTCCTCCCCCTCAGGACTGAGATTATGGACCCAGAAACCTTGGGGCTCATTCCCCCCCAGAGCTGGGTTTTTATCCAGCTAGTCTTTAAGTGCTTTAAAAACTCATGGAGGGACTTCCGTGGGGTCTAGTGGTTAAGAGTCTGCACTTTCTCTGCAGTGGGCTAGTGTTCAATCCCTGGTTGGAAACCTAAGATGATGCCACATGCAGGCTGCACAGCCCGGCCAAATAAAGAAGATGTCACTGAGTAGGTAAATCAACATCCTGTTCAGAACCATCTGTTGCACCTTAAAGACCAACTGTGTCAGCGGTGTCCCAACAGGTCATTATTCACAGCGCAGGAGAGCCCCACAAAGCCTCTCTGGGAGCACAGAGGCGCACCTGGCAGATCTGAGGTGACTCAACGTCCACAATCCTGGGGCCACGCCTACTGGAGTTAGTGGAATTCTAAGTACTGGGGTTGGGGGCAAAATGTTCCATTATGATCTTAAGAACTGAAATAAAGGAAACCAGAAAGAGCTACTGTTCATTAAGCCCCGTCACGTGTGGCTCTGAGCATGGTACTGCACCCATTATCTCTCATCTCATCCTCGCAAGAAGGCACTGTTGTGCCCTTTACACTTGGGGGAAGCCCAGCCAGGCAGGAGTGACTTTCTCAAGGCTGAAGGCTGGGTTGGAGCTGAGCTGGGACAGAGACCTGGTTTCTCAGCCCCCTAGACTGTGCTCGTTTCACCCCACCTCACTGTCTCCCTTTGGTCCCAGTCTTAGCCTCCAAAATCAAGGACATGGTGCTTAAGCCATACAACCTTACCCAACTCTATGGATTTCAGTGTGTGTATGTGTCTGTGCCCATTGGTATGATAGTATCTATTTTATCAATTTTGATCACAACACTATTTGCCTGATGATTTAAATTTTGCAAAGCACTTCCACATATGTCTTCCTAAATCATACAGAATAATTGAGCCAAGGGTTATGATTCTTAATTTATAGTTGAGGAAACCCAAGCTAGCCAGGGAAGGGGCTTCAGCAAACCCTGAAAATTATGATGGAGCTAAGTGTTGATGAAACCCTCCATCACCATCTAACTGTCTACACTGTTTTTGTACCTGACTTCTGCATCCCTGGGCCCCCATCGCCTTCCCTTCTGTGGGGATATGGGGTGGGGGGTGGTAGAGGATCCTGATAAACAGGAGAGTCAGTAGGACAATGAAGGGGGGCACAGGGATGAAGGAGCTGAGCCCCTGGGGTGAACCTCAAATAAAGCCAAGTTCTGTCCTGTTGAGTGGAAGGGTAGATGGTGGATAATCTTCAGGCTTATGTCTCTGACAGGAGAAGGTGTCATCCTACTCTGGTGTGAGAAGCTGAGCTTGGGGCCGGCATCTTTTGGTTTGAAACTTAACACCCAGGTCTTAGGCTCACACTGGGTTTCTCTGGCCCATGAGATCACCAGAGGCAACCTGAGGCTCAGACAAATGGTATCTATGTGTGGGCTAAGTCTCAAATGAACTGTAATCTCAAGGGAACAGGGCATTGGATGAGGCTCAACTAGGGAAATGTGAAAAGGGGTCAGGCATAGAGAAGGGAAGAAAAGAATACTGGGCACCATTGAGATGCAACCTATATATTGCTTCATTGAACTCTAACTGCTCCTTCCAGGTAAGTCTCATCACCATTTTGTAGATAAGGTGATAAAGAGATTACTGCTGCTGCTGCTAAGTTGCTTCAGTTGTGTCTGACTGTGCGACCCCATAGAGGGCAGCCCACCAGGCTCCGCCATCCCTGGGATTCTCCAGGCAAGAACACTGGAGTGGGTTGCCATTTCCTCCTCCAATGCATGAAAGTGAAAAGTGAAAGTGAAGTCACTCGGTTGTGTATGACTCTTAGCGACCCCATGATTGAAGCCCACCAGGCCCCTCCATCCATGGGATTTTCCAGGCAAGAGTACTGGAATGGAGTGCCACTGCATTCTCCTAAAGAGATTACATATATTCCCAAAGGACATACGTGTCCTTGAACAGCTTTCTCAGATGCCTTTTGTATAAAGCTGCCTCGTTGGAAATTTCCAACCTCCTTGTTTTATTCTCCTCCTTCTTCCCAACACCTTAGTCCCTCTGGGATAAACTGACATGAATGTGAATTCCATCTCTGTAATCTATTAGACCTATCAGCTGTGAGGTTCTGGGCAAGTCACTCAGTCTCTGTTGCCCCAAGTTTTCCTCATCTGTAAAATGGACTAGAATTGCTTCTCTGTCTTCTGTGTGGTGAACCTTGCTTTGGACTTTTGTATCAATACTTCTTTGCCTCTGTCTAAATGTGTTCATTTACCACTCTATTTTTTTAAAAAAATTTATTTTAATTGGAGGCTAATTACTTTACAATATTGTATTGGTTTTTCCATATATCAACATGAATCCACCACGGGTGTACATGTGTTCCCAATCCTGAACTCCCCTCCCACCTCCCTCCCCGAACCTGTTGCTCTGTTTTTTCTAGGCTGTCTGAGATACTCTGATAAACTACTACTACTCACTAAGGTGTCAATGGACAATAATAGCTTCATGCAAGTGTCAGCAAACATTTTATGGAAAAGGGCCAGATAGTAAATATTTTGGCTTTGAGGGCCATCTGGTCCCCAGGAAACTCCTCAGCTCTGCTGTTATAGTGCAAAGGCTGCCATGAGATAATACGTAAATGAATGAGTGTACTGTATGCCAAAAACTTTATTTATGGGCACTAAAATTTGAATTTCATGTAATTTTCATGTGCCACAAAATATTATTCATCTTTTGATTTTTTTCAACCATTTAAGATGTGTTACCATTTTGTTTCACAAAATCAGATCAACTAGATTTGGTGAATCCTGGCTTAATAGTGACATTTGGCATTTGTAATTCAAGTGGGGATTATTCTGTTAAAGAAGAAAACCACAGGGTCTAAATGGCATCACCAGCCTAAGGCCCCATGATATCGAACCTAGATTTAACACTTGACCTAACTGCAGTTCCAACCTTATCAAGAAACGCAGTCTTGATCGGGCAGTCTGGAGCTTTATTCTCAGCACTACACTCCGTCATGTGACATCTCTCCATCCCCCAAAGGAAGAAGTGAACTTCATGGTAGACTCTCACCCTTTCCCCCCAAGAAAGTGGGCTGGTCTGAAACTATTCTCTCTCTTTTTTTCTGCTAATAGTGTCCTTGTTCCACCCTCCTCTATTCAAAACCTTCCATTTTGTACAGCTTCTTGGAGCATCTGTCTAGGTACTAGATGAGATGCTGTTGATTCATGAATTATTGAATAAAGCCAATTAGATTTTCACATTTACTTGGTGGCATTCTGTTTTTCAACAGGTTTGATGGCAGTAGTGGGACTGAAGCAAACTTTCGATGGCATCTAGGGACAGCAGGAAACACAGGCATGGTGCCCCGTGAACGCTTTCAAGTTCACCGTCTTTCTCACCGTTTCGGAGGGCCATTGCTAAGTTNGGTGGCATTCTGTTTTTCAACAGGTTTGATGGCAGTAGTGGGACTGAAGCAAACTTTCGATGGCATCTAGGGACAGCAGGAAACACAGGCATGGTGCCCCGTGAACGCTTTCAAGTTCACCGTCTTTCTCACCGTTTCGGAGGGCCATTGGTAAGTTCCTCTCAGTTTGAGCTCCATTCACTTTGCTCTCACACTCCCGGTATAATTGGCTTTCCTTTATAAGAAAGGTCAGTTTTGAGCTGGTAAATGATTCTGCTTGGAGCCAATAGAGTTGGCAGATAACTCTGCCTGGAGCCAAGCCCTTAGCCTTTCAGACTACAATTTTCAGATTTTCCAGTGGAAAACCCTAGCCCTTGATTCTGTTTCCAGATTCCACACTGGGAACTGATGAAGGTTTAGTGTGCAATTCCACATTTGCTTGGAATTCTTCTCCAAATTCTGTGTTGGGAACTGTTGGTGGCCGTTGCAGTTCTCCATTTTGTTTNTTCAGATTTTCCAGTGGAAAACCCTAGCCCTTGATTCTGTTTCCAGATTCCACACTGGGAACTGATGAAGGTTTAGTGTGCAATTCCACATTTGCTTGGAATTCTTCTCCAAATTCTGTGTTGGGAACTGTTGGTGGCCGTTGCAGTTCTCCATTTTGTTTGGAATCAGTCCTCAAGGCCTCAGTCCTTGGGGTCTGCTGGTTCAGTCCTTTCTCCAAGCCTCCAGGGGAATTAATTGTTGGTGCTGCATACAGGGCCTTCTTGTAGCCAGGATGCAGAATCATCTCTTGGTTACTGCCTGTATGCTAATATGAACATGTTTGTCTTGTTTTGTATTTATTGTGTAGATAAAGGCTGGTTGCTAATGAGATCCTTTATAGCCCAAACTTGAGTGTGCCACCTTCTGGCATACTTCTTATTTTATATCTGAGAACTGTGATTCCAGAAGCTGTAGATATTTTCAAAAGTGGCAAAATCTTGTTAAGCTTGTTTTGTGTCCTGAGAGCTGGGCTGAGTAACCATCAGGTTGGGGGTTCCAAAATATGACCAAATGGAAATGTGGGTTATGCTCCATTTGTGACTAGAGATAGCTGGATAGAAATGTGGGCTAAACTCCATGTGTAGCCAGGGATTTACCAGATTGCTGTCAACTCTCAGAGGAACTACAATGACCATTATGAGGGATAGATAGATCATTTAAAAACCCTACATAAAAGCTAGGGCTCCCAAATCATACAAACAGAACGGGATATCTATTTTGATAGGTATGCAGAAGTCTTCAAAAATTTTTGAAATTCCAAAGTAGCTTCATTGAAAGACTTATTGCAAAACCTGTGAAAAAATTAAAGACATAAGTGATACCTAAAACAAAAGCTACATCCCAATTCTTCAAGGAATTGGAAACAATTGTCTATATGTTGCAAATCACTGCAGGAC
>SJYA01013866.1:0-10754 GCA_006410615.1 Neotragus moschatus
GTAGCTCCTATGTAGCTTCAAGGTGTTTGAATGAGAATAGCTACAATGACAAGTGCTATATGACTAACAGAGTAGTATGCAATGAGTGACTTTAGGTCCGTTTGGTGAAGGCAAATTGAGGTAGTCATGATTATGCCTCATAAGGATAATATGATGAATGGATATGCTATAAAGTTGGTTACTGGATTTAGGAGTAATGTGATTCGTAGTATGCCATATCCTCCTAGCTTTAGTAGGATTGCTGCAAGGACTATGGAGCCTGCAATGGGGGCTTCTACATGGGCTTTGGGTAGTCAAAGGTGGAGGCCATATAATGGTATTTTTACTATAAAAGCCATTATGTATGCTAGTCATATGAAGACATTTGATCAGGAATTGGGCATTGGTTGTACTCAGTATTGAAGTATTAGGAAGTTTAAAGATCCTACTGTGTTTTGAATGTAAACTAGTGCAACTAGTAGGGGTAAGGAGCCTGCTAGTGTATAAAACAGGAAGTAGAGGCCGGTGTTTAGGCATTCTGTTTGGTTCCCTCATCGGGTAATAATAATGAGTGTTGGGACTAATGTTGCTTCAAATAGGATATAAAAGAAGATTAGTTCTATGGCGGTAAAGGTTATGATTAGGAATAGTTGTAACAAGATTAATATAGTAATAAATAGTCTTTTTTTTCAGATTAGGTTTTCTTTTGATAGGTGGTGTTGGCTAGCTATTAATATCAGGCGAAGAAGCCATATAGTTAGAATTAATAGTGGTGTGGACAAAGAGTCAGAGAAAAAGACTAATGAAAAGTTAAGGCTATTATCACTGAACTGATTTATGAGAAGTAAACTTGTGAGGCTGATTAGCAGCCTATGTCTTGTAGAATTAATCCAGATTATGTTTTTTTTGATAATCAGGTTAGGGGTATAAGTATTAATGTGGGAACAATATACTTTAGCATTGTAGTAGGTCAAAGTTTTGTACATAGTGCCGTATGTGCATTACTAGTAGAGATAGGCTTAGTGCGGCTTCACAGGCTGCAAAAACTAGTAAGATAATGGTTATTATACTGGCTAAGGTAAAATGTGCGTTTAAGATTATTAGGGTGGCCATAAAGAATAGGGATAATATCATTCCTTCTAGTCATAAAAGAGATGATATTAGGTGGGATGGATATATTAACAGTCCTGCAAGAGATACGGTGAATGCTATTATGATATTTATATATACAAGAGACATTTGTTAATTATGAATTTAATCATAATCTAATGAGTCAAAATCATTTATTTTGTTTTAAACTAAATACCATATTTGGTTCATTCTAGTCCTTTTTGGGTTCATTCATAGGCTAGGCTTACGGCTAGTAGGAGGATTAGGAAGAGGGCTATGGTAAGCATTGTGTTTAGGTTGGTTGTTTGTGAGGCTCATGGTAGTGGTAGAAGTAGTGCAATTTCTAGGTCGAATAGGAGGAATGTAATGGCTATTAGAAAAAATTTTATGGAAAAAGGAAGGTGAGCTGATCCTATGGGATCGAATCCACATTCATATGGGCTTGTTTTTTCTGAATATACATTTAGTTGGGGGAGTCAGAATGTGATAGTAACAAGTAGTGTGGCTAGTATAAGATTGGTTAGGAGGGCTAATATAAGATTGGTTAGGAGGGCTAATATTAGGTTTATTATTCTTTTTCGGGTTAGACTGAAACTAACTGATTGGAAGTCAGTTGTGCTGACTAATACTAAAAGAATATGAGCCTCATCAATAGATAGAAACATAGAGGAAAAGTCATACTACATCTACAACATGTCAATATCAGGCAGTGGCTTCAAAGCTGAAGTAGTGGTTAGAGTTAAAGTGAAATTTTAGTTGGTGGAAGAAGCAGACGATTAAGAAAGTGGATCCAGTAATGACATGGAGGCCATGGAAGCCTGTGGCCATGAAGAAGGTTGAGCCATAAACTCTGTCTGAGATAGTAAAGGGTGCTTCATAATATTCTGAGGCTTGTAGTAATGTAAAGTACACACCTAATGCGATGGTAATAAATAGGGTTTGTAACATGTGGTTGCAATTCCCTTCTATAAGGCTGTGGTGGGCTCAGGTAATGGAGACTCCTGAGGCTAGAAGAATGGAGGTGTTGAGTAATGGGACTTCTAGGGGATTAAGTTGGAGAAGGAAATGGCAATCCACTTCAGTGTTCTTGCCTGGAGAATCCCAGGGACGGGGAAGCCTGGTGGGTTACCGTCTATGGGGCCACACAGAGTCAGACACGACTGAAGCGACTTAGCAGCAGCAGCAGGGGATTAAGTGGGTGTATACCTGTTGGGGGTCAGCAGTCGCCTAATTCAGGTGTAGGGGCAAGGCTTGAGTGGTAGGATGCTCAGAAAAATCCAGTAAAGAATAAGACTTCAGAGATAATAAAGAGGATTATTCTGTAGTGAAGGTCTTTTTGAATGGTTGGTGTATGGTGTCCTTGAAAGGTACTCTCTCGGACAATATCTCATCATCGTTTATATATTGTGAGCATATTTGTTGTTAAGCCAAGCATTAGTAAGGTTGTCGAATTGAAGTGAAATCATGTGATTAGGCCAGATGTTATTGAGAGGGCAGATAAGGCCCCTGTAAGGGGTCAGGGGCTTGGGTTTACTATATGATAAGCATGGGTTTGGTGTGTCATTATGTATTGTCATGCAGGTATAGGCTAACTAGGAGGGTAAGTATGTAGACTTGAATTATAGCTGCTGCGAATTCAAGAATTGTTAGTAGAACTAGAATAATAAATGTAATAAGAGCTGTTGTAGTGCTAATATTTATTAGTGCGAGTGTGGCTTCTCCAATTAGGTGAATTAATAAGTGTCCTGCAGCGATATTAGCTGTTAATTGTACAGCAAGGGCTACTGGTTGAATGAAGAGGCTAATAGTTTCAATAATAACTAGCATCAGAATTAATGGGGTTGGTGTTCCTTGTGTTAAGAAATGGGCAAGTGATGCTTTAGTTTGTTGCGAAAGCCTGTAATTACAGCTCCTGCTCATAGAAGGATGGCCATGCCTAAATTTATTGATAGTTGTGTGGTCAGTGTAAATGAGTGAGGTAAAAGACCTAGTAGGTTTGTTGATCCAATAAGTAGGATTAAGGACATTAGTATTAATGTCCATGTTTGCCCTTTGGAATTGTGGATATCCATCATTTGTTTTGATACAAGTTGGAGCATTCATTGTTGAAGGGAGATGAGGCAGTTGTTCACTAGTCTATTTGATGTTGGGAATGATAGACTAGGAAACAGAACAATGAGAGTGATGAGGGAGAGGCCCAGGATTATAGGGGTAATGAAAGAGGCAAATAGATTTTCGTTCATTTTGTTTCTCAAGGGGTGCTTTGTTTTGGTGTTTTTGTTTATGTTAATTCTGGGTTGTAGTAAAAGTTGTGTTTTGAAATTTTTAGTTGAAAGATAATAAAAAGGACTAGGAACATTGATAGAATTATTGTAAGTCATGTTGATGTGTCTAGTTGTGGCATATCACCAAGGAGAGTGCTGTGCTCTCAGTCTCTAACTTAAAAAGTTAGCGCTGGTATAGCTTCTTGGTGATTTTATAGTATTGATGCAGAGCATTTTTCAAAGTATTTTAGTGGGACTAGTTCAAGGACAATTGGCATGAAACTATGATTTGACCTGCAGACCTAATCTGACTAGAAAGTATTTTACCAAAGACCACTTCACTAATCCAAATAAAGACATCCACCATGGTTACAAGCCAAAAAGGCCTAATTAAATTATATTTTCTCTCTTTCCTAGTCACAATCCTCGTCAGTACAATCTTATTTAGTTTCCATGAGTAATCTCCATAATAACTACAACACCAATTAACAAAGATCAACCAGTCACAATAACCAACCAAGTACCATAACTATATAAAGCTGCAATTCCTATGGTCTCTTCACTAAAAAATCCAGAATCTCCTGTATCATAAATAACTCAATCCCCTAGACCATTAAACTTAAATACAACCTCCACCTCCTCATTCTTCAATACATAATAAACCGTCAAAAACTCTATTAACAAGCGAGTAATAAATGTCCCCCAAACAGTCTTATTAGATACTCAAATCTCAGGCTACTGTTCCATGGTTATAGCTGTTATATAACCAAAAACCACCATTATACCCCCTAAATAAATTAAGAAAACTATTAGACCCAAGAAAGACCCACCAAAATTTAATACAATACCACAACCAACCCCACCACTCACAATCAAACCTAGTCCCCCATAAAAAGGTGAAGGTTTTGAAGAAAACCCTACAAAACCAATCACAAAAATAATACTCAACAAATAAACACAATGTATGTTATCATTATTCTTGCATGGAATCTAACTACAACTAATGATGTGAAAAACCATCGTTGTCATTCAACTACAAGAACACTAATGACCAACATTTGAAAGTCCCATCCACTAATAAAAATTGTAAATAATGCATTTATTGATCTCCCAGCCCCATCGAATATCTCATCATGATGAAACTTTGGCTCATTCTTAGGGATCTGCCTAATTCTACAAGTCCTAACAGGCCTATTCCTAGCAATACACTACACATCCGATACAATAACAGCATTCTCCTCCATCACCCACATTTGTTGAGATGTTAATTACGGCTGAATCATGCGATATATACATGCAAATGGGGCATCAATATTTTTCATCTGCCTATTCATACATGTAGGAAAAGGTCTATATTATGGATCATATACCTTCCTAGAAACATGAAACATTGGAGTAATTCTCCTATTTGCAGTAATAGCTACAGCATTCATAGGATACGTCCTACAATGAGGACAAATATTTTGAGGAGCAACCGTCATCACCAACCTGCTCTCAGCAATCCCATACATTGGCACAAACCTAGTTGAGTGAATCTGAGGCGGATTTTCAGTAGATAAAGCAACCTTTACCCGATTTTTTGCCTTTCACTTCATCCTTCCATTTACTATCACAGCAGTCACCATAGTCCATCTACTTTTCTTCCACGAAACAGGATCCAATAATCCAACAGGAATTTTATCAGATGCGGACAAAATTCCATTTCACCCCCACTATACCATTAAAGACACCCTAGGCGTCCTGCTACTAGTCTCAGCTCTAATACTTCTAGTACTATTCACACCCGACCTACTAGGAGACCCAGATAACTACACTCCAGCAAACTCACTTAACACACCCCCTTACATTAAACTGGAATGGTACTTCCTATTCACATACACAATTCTATGATCAATCCCTAACAAACTAGGAGGAGTTCTGGCCCTAGTTCTCTCAGTCTTAATTCTAGTCCTCATGCCCCTACTCCACACATCTAAACAATGAAGCATAATATTCTGACCAATCAGTCAATGCCTATTCTGAATTTTAGTAGCAGATTTGTTAATGCTCACATGAATTGGAGGATAACCAGTCAAACACCCATATATCATTATTGGACAATTAGCATCTATTATACATTTCCTCCTCATCCTAGTACTAATACCAATAGCTAGCACAATCAAAAATAATCTCTTAAAATGAAGACAAGTCTTTGTAGAACATTAAATATACTGGTCTTGTAAACCAGAGAAGGAGAAAACTAACCTCCCTAAGACTCAAGGAAGAGGATATAGCCCCACTATCAACACCCAAAGCAGAAGTTCTATTTAAACTATTTCCTGAAACATTATTAGTATAGCCCCACAAAGATTAGGAGCCTCATTAGTATTAAATTTACCAAAACTTTTAACAATACAACACAAACTTTTCACTTCACAACCCTGCACACATAACTGCATATTCAATAGTACATGCCTATGTTTTCATGTACATATCATATAAAATATCATCCAAAGCAGGGCACGTACATAGCATCAATGTAACAAAGACATAACATGTATGTAGTACATTACATTATATGCCCCATGCATATAAGCAAGCACATGAGCATTAATGTAATATAGACATGATATGTATATAGTACATTACACTATATACCCCATGCATATAAGCAAGTGCATATTACCTATTAACAGTACATAGTACATATAGTCATTGATTGTACATAGTACATTTGAGTCAAGTCTATCCTTGCCAACATGCGTATCCCGTCCACTAGATCATGAGCTTAATAACCATGCCACGTGAAACCAGCAACCTGCTCGGCAAGGATTTCTCTTCTCATTCTGGGCCCATTAATTGTGGGAGTCGTTATTTAATGAACTTTATCAAACATCTGGTTCTTTCTTCAGGGCCATCTCACCTAAAATCACCCACTCTTTCCTCTTAAATAAGACATCTCAATGGACTAATGACTAATCAGCCCATGCCCATACATAACTGTGCTGTCATATATTTGGTATTTTTTAATTTTGGGGGATGCTTGGACTCAGCTATGGCCATCTGAGGCCCTGACCCAGAGCATGTATTATAGCTGGACTTAACTGCATCTTGAGCATCACCATAATGGTAAGCACGAGCATCACAGTCAATGGTTACAGGACATAAACATTATATCTTACACTATTTACTACATTCCCCCCGGTTTCCTCCCCCCTCTTAAATATCTACCACCATTTTTAACACATTTTCCTCTAGATACTTATTCAAACTTATCACATTTTCATTACTCAAATTAGCACTCCAATCGAAGTAAGTATACAAGTGCCTGGGTCTTTCTCATGACACATAGTTAATGTAGCTTAAAATTAAAGCAAGGTGCTGAAAATACCTAGATGAGTATATTAACTCCATAAACATAAAGGTTTGGTCCCAGCCTTCATGTTAACTTTTAATAAACTTACACATGCAAGCATCTGCACCCTGGTGAGAATGCCCTCTAGGTCAGCAAGACTAAGAGGAGTGGGTATCAAGCACACATCTGTAGCTCATGACACCTTGCTTAACCACACCCCCAAGGGAGACAGCAGTGACAAAAATTAAGCCATAAATGAAAGTTTGACTAAGCTATATTGACTAGGGTTGGTAAATCTCTTGCCAGCCACCGCGGTCATACGATTAACCTGAGCTAACAGGAATATGGCGTAAAACAATTTAAAGCACTACACCAAATAGACTTAAACTTTTAATTAAGCTGTAAAAAGTCATAATTACAATAAAAATAAATGAAATAAGTAACTCTATAATAGTTGACACACTATAGCTAAGACCCAAACTGGGATTAGATACCTCACTATGCTTAGCCCTAAACACAAATAATTACAGAAACAAAATTATTCACCAGAGTACTACTGGCAACAACCCCAAACTCAAAGTACTTGGCAGTGCTTTATACCCTTCTAGAGGAGCCTGTTCTATAATCAATAAATCCCAATAGACCTCACCAATCCTTGCTAATGCAGTCTATATACTGGCATCTTCAGCAAACCCAAAAAAGGAACAAAAATAAGCATAATCATAGTACATAAAAATGTTAGGTCAAGGTGTAACCTATGGAATGGAAAGAAATGGGCTACATTTTCTATCTTAAGAAAACCCAATACGAAAGTTATTATGAAACTAATGACCAAAGGAGGATTTAGTAGTAAAGTAAGAATTGAGTGCTTAGTTGAATTAGGCCATGAAGCACACACACACTGCCCATCACCCTCCTCAAATAATCATGATGCACTCAAATCTATTTACATGCACCAACCATATGAGAGGAGACAAGTTGTAACAAGGTAAGCATACTGGAAAGTGTGCTTGGACAAATCAAGATATAGCTTAAGCAAAGCACCTAGCTTACACCTAGAAGATTTCACACACTATGAATATCTTGAACTAAACCTAGCCCAAAACTTCATTTCTAACTGAACAACCAAAATAAGATAAAACAAAACATTTACCCTCCAATTTAAAGTATAGGAGATAGGGATTCAAGCTAAGATGGAGGAGGAATAGGATGAGGAGACCACTTTCTCCCCAACAAATTCATCAAAAGAACATTTCAATGCTGAATAAATTCCACAAAACAACTTCTGAATGCTGGTAGATGACATCAGGCACCCAGAAAAGCAGATCATTGTCTTCAAAAACAGGTAGGAAAAAATTTAAAAGATGAAAAATAAGAGACAAAAGAGGTAGGGAGGGAGCTCTACACTGGGAAGGGAGTCTTAAAAAGAGAGAAGTTTCCAATCACCAGGAAACACTCTCGCTGGTGAGTCTGTGGCGAGCCTTGTAAGCACAGAGGGAAACATAACAGGGAGGAAAAATAAATAATTAAAACCCACAGATTACGAGCCCAGTGGTAACTCCCCCAGCAGAGAAGCAGCGCAGATGTCTGCATCTGCCACTAGCAAGCGGGGGCTGGGCAAGGAGGCGCAGGCTGCAGTGCTTTTTAAGAATGGGCCAGAATGCCCCTAGTGTAACCAGAGTGAACTAACTTGGGCTAGCAAACCAGAATGTGGGATAGCTATCACGCAAAAAGCTCTAACATAAGACACCACCAGGACTGCACATAGAACAAAGGGTGGAACAGAATAGCCGGCTACAGACCATCCCCCTCTGGTGACAGGCAGCCAGAACCAGAAGGGCTGGAAGGGAGCAATTGCAGCCCCAGAGAGACATTAACTACCAAACTGCAAGCAAGCTTCTTTGCTAACTAAGACTTCTTTGGGTTCTGGACTGTCACCATCTGCCTAAGAAGGGGCGCCAGTTGTACATACAGAAAACTGAGCAGCAGGGACAGGAAAGGTGATAAGTCACAGCAACTGCACTCGTCAAACACCTGAGCTACTCGGACATGGAAAGGGCACAAAAATGCAGGTCCAACTGAGTCTGCACCTCTGAGGACTACCTGAATGCCTGAGCCTGAGCAGCTTAGGCCAGGGCGGTGTGTGCAGCCCAGGGCCAGCCTCAGACGGTTCCCAGTGGAGCAACCTAGAGCCTGAGCGGTGTGCGCCGTGAGTCAGGGAAGGCCCAAGGTGGTTGTGATACTGCAAGCACACGTCAGTGATATTTGTTTGCAGCATCCCTCCCTCCCCACAGCATGACTGAACAAGTGAGCTTAAAAAAAAAAGTGTCCACCACCACCCTCCTTGTGTCAGGACGAAAAACAGACACTGAAGAAACCAGCAAACAGAAGAAGCTAAAACAGAGGGAACTGCCTTGGAAGTAACAGGTGCAATAGATTAAAACCCTGTTGTTAGTACTGACTACACAGGAAGGGGCCTATAGATCTTGAGAAATATAAGCCAGACCAAGGAACTGTCCAAAAATGAACTGAACCCACACTGCCCACAACACCACCAGAGAAGGTCCCAGGTATACCTTTACTATTTTTATGATCAGTCTTTTTGGTTGTTTTTTTCTTTTTTTTTTTTTTTTAACATTTTTAAAATTTTTAAGCCCTCTATTTCTCCTTTAATTTTTATTTTTATAACCTACTATTACTTTTCAAAAAAAAAAAAAGAGAGAGAGACATTATTTTTAAGACAAATGCCTATATATTTTTTTGTGGTTGTTTTTTAAGAATTCTTGTGACTTTTGTTTTCTTTCTTCTTCTTCTTCTTTTCTTTAATATTATATTTTTGAAGATCCAACCTCTACTCTAGATTTTTAATCTTTGCTTTTTGGTGTTTGTTATCAATTTTGTACCTTTAAAAACCCAATCTTCACTACCTGGTTTTACTTGAGAGTGAGATTACTGGCTTGACCACTCTCTCCTCCTTTGGACTCTCTTTTTTCTCCTCCAGTTTGGCTCTGTCTCCTCCCTCCCCATTCTCTTCTCTACCCAACTCTGTGAATCTCTGTGTGTTCCAGATGTTTGAGGCCACTTAGGGAACTGGTTACTGGCTGGATCTGTCTCTCTTCTTTTCATTTCCTTCTTTTATCCTCCTGGCCACCTCTGTTACCTTCCTCCCTCTCCTCTTCTCTGTATAACGCCAAGAACGTCTCTGAGTGGTGCAGACAGTGGAGAGCCATATGGAAGTGATTACTGGCTAGGTTGCTCTCTCCTCTTTTGATCCCACCTCATCTCATTCCAGTCACTCTAACTACCCCCTCCCTCTTCTCTTCTCCATGTAAATCAGTGAACATCTCGGGATTTCCCTCAACGTGGAGAAACTTCATCTTTAATCTAGATGCTTTATCATTGGTGCTGTATAGATGGAGAAGTCTTGAGGCTACTGTAAAAATAAAACTGAAAACCAGAAACAGGAGGCTTAAGTTCAAATCCTGAGAACATCAGAGAACTCCTGACTCCAGGGAACATTAATCGATAGGAACTCATCAAACACCTCCATACCTACACTGAAAGCAAGCACCACCCAAGGGCCAACAAGTTCCAGAGCAGGACATACCACACAAATTCTCCAGCAACACAGGAACATAGCCCTGAGCTTCAATATACAGGCAGCTCAAAGTTACTCCAAAACCATCTCATAACTCATTACTGGACATTTCATTGCACTCCAGAGAGAAGAAATCCGGCTCTAGCCACCAGAACTCTGACACAAGCTTCCCTAACAAAGAAACATTGACAAGCCACTGATACAACCCCACCCACAGCAAGGAAACTCCATANCTCATAACTCATTACTGGACATTTCATTGCACTCCAGAGAGAAGAAATCCGGCTCTAGCCACCAGAACTCTGACACAAGCTTCCCTAACAAAGAAACATTGACAAGCCACTGATACAACCCCACCCACAGCAAGGAAACTCCATAATAAAGAGAATTCCACAAATTGTCAGAATACAGAAAGGCCACCCCAAACGCAGCAATATAACCAAGATGAAGAGACAGAGGAATACCCAGC
>SJYA01013868.1:0-10746 GCA_006410615.1 Neotragus moschatus
TTCTCACACTCACTGGTCTCCTTATCAAAGGGGCAACCTGACTGCACCTTTTGGATTCTCTTCCCACATGCTTTCTCATTTTTTACAGTGTGGGAATTTTTCAAATTTTTAAATTTTGTCTCAATTTTGATGACAGAAAAATTTATCTTTAAGTCACTTGTCTAGTCATATTTTACTGTAAGCATCCAAGAGAAAACAAGCCAAGAAACTTTCAATGCATTTCTTAGAAAGAGTTTCAATCAAGCATCTGGTCACATTGCTCACAATTTCTACCTTTCACACACACCAGGACACAAACACATTGCAGCCATGTTTTCTGTTACTGCAAAACACCAATGACTTATCCTCTAAATCCAGTATAATTTCCTTTTGTAGAATAGCACTTTCCTCATTTCCTCGTTGCCTTCACCACTTATATATCTACCAACTTTCTGTTCATGACCACCTAGACTTTCTCTTTGAATATTGAGGCTTTTTCCACATTACTGCTCTTTTCTTTTAGGGCCTTCAACAGAATTGTTTTTAAAGTCCTTTCACAAAGCAGACTCTTCTAACATACATCTCCAAATTCTTTCAGCCTCTGCCATTCCAAAGGTGCTTCATTTTTAAGCCTGGTTATTGAAACTACACTGATTCTTGGTACTTATCTTCTTCATTGACTCTGGCTGATATAACAAAAAGACAGGTTGAGTAGTTTATAAATTCCAGAAATTTATCTCTCACAGTTCTATGGGATGGATGTCCAAGACCAAGGTGGTTAGATTCTGGTGATAATTCTCTTCCAAGGTTCAGGTTGCTGACTTCTCATTTTGTTTTCACATGTTGGAGGGGTAAGAGATCTCTCCAAGGCCTCTTATAAGGACATCAATTTCATTCCTAAAGGCTCTGCCCTTATGATCGAATCACCTCCTAATACAATCACACTGGCACCTGAATTCCAACATGTGTCCTATAGGGGGACATAAGCATTCACACTGTATTTCAGACCATAAAAGACAATGTTTGTCTTATATTTTATTGGATTCCTGGGAATTTCCAATTAAATAGTGACCTTGTACAGACCTCTTCAGATCCTATCCTAGGGATAAATGCCAGAATATCTTCAAGATATCTTTCTGTTCAGGATTTCCTGAGCAGATTCCTGATAAGACAGTCTTTGACAGTGCATTCTTTGTGGTACCTGCTTGTCCTGGAGGAAGACATGCAACCTTACCACAGTAAGGGACCAGTTCTTGGTTATAAGATGGCGGTGCTGAGATTTGGTGGCAGTGGCACTGGCATGGAGCAGGGCCAGGCTCTGTTCAACAGGAACACAGAGTCCAAGTCGAGCACTGTGGCCTCTTTGGCTGCAGAACCTGCCATTCTTGAGGACTATATATTTGCCCAACTTAAGGTCATTCAGGTAGAACATACAATATGGTAGGAAACAGACTCTTGAAGGACACAAGAAAAACCTTGTGTGCACCAGGAGCCAGGAGAAAGTAGCAGTGTCCACACAGGACACTGAGTTGGACTTGCCTATAAGTATCTAGAAGTCTCTGGTTGCTTTCCAGGTAAGTATCCAGGAGTCTGTGGTGGAGATCTCAGGCCGAAAAATAGGGAGGGAACACAGCCCCATCCATCAAAAGAAAATTAGATTGAAGTTTTACTGATGATCAGAACAAGAACCAGTTTCCTCCACAGTCAGTTTCTCCCATCAGAAGGCTTCCATAAGCCTCTTATCCTATTCATCATTGGGCAGACAGAACAAAAAACACAGTCACAGGAACCTAACAAAACTGATCACATGGACCACGATCTTGTCTAACTCATGAAAAATATGAGCCATGTTCTTTAGGGCCACCCTAAACAGACAGGTCATAGCAGAGAGTTCTGACAAAACATGGGCCACTGGAGAAGCGAATGGCAAACTACTTCAGTATTCTTGCCTTGAGAACCCCATGAACAGTATGAAAAGGCAAAAAGATAGGACACTGAAAGATGAACTCCCCAGGTAGATAGGTGCCCAATGTGCTACTGGAAAAGAGTGGAGAAATAACAAAAAGAATGAAGAGATGGAGCCAAAGTGAAAACAATGGCCAGCTGTTTTGTGTCTGGTGATGGAAGTAAAGTCAAATGCTGTAAGGACAATATTGCATTGGAACCTGAAATGTCAGGTTCATTAATAAAGGTAAATGGTAAGTGGTCAAGCAGGAGAAGGCAAGAGTGAACATAGACGTTTTCTGAATCAGTGAACTAAAATGGACTGAAATGGGTGAATCTAATTCAGATGACCATTATGTCTGCTACAGTGGGCAAGAGTCCCTTAGAAGAAATGAAGTAGTCCTCATAGTCAATAAAAGAGTCTAAAATGCATTACTTGGGTGCAATCTCAAAATGACACAACGATCTCTGTTCATTTCCAAGGCAAAAAATTCAATATCATAGAAATCCAAGTCTATAACCCAAACACTAATACCAAAGAAGCTGAATGTGAATGGTTCTAGGATGACCACAAGACCTTCCAGCACTAACACCCAAAAAGGATTTTTTCAAGAGATACCTGGAATAACAGGCAAGTTTGGCCTTGGAGTAAAGAATGAAACTGGGCCAAGGCTCACACTTTTGCCAAGATAATGCACTGGTCAAAGCAAACACCCTCATCAAACAACACAAGAGAAGACTCTACACATGGACATCAACAAATGCTCAATAAAAAATCAGGTTGATTATATTCTTTGCAGCTGAAGATAGAGAAGCTCTATACAGTCGTCCAAAACAAGACGAAGCTGACTGCGGCTCAGATCATGAATCCTTATTATAAAATTCAGACTTAAGTTACAGAAAGGAAGGAAAACCATGAGATCATTCAGGTATGACTTAAATCAATTTCCTTATGATTTTACAGTAGAAGTGACTAATAGATTCAAGGGATTAGATCTGATAGACAGAGTGCCTGAACAACTATGGATGGAGGTTCATGACATTGTGTAGGAGGCAGTGATCAACACCATCCTCAAGAAAAAGAAATGCAAAAAGGCAAAATGAGTGTCAAAGGAGGGCTTACAAACAGCTGAGAAAAGAAAAAGAGGCTAAAAAGGAAAGCTATACCCATCTGAATGCAAAATTCCAAAGAATAGCAAGGAGAGATAAGAAAGCCTTTTCTCAGTGATCAATGCAAATAGAGGAAAACAATAAATTAGGAAAGATTAGAGATCACTTCAAGAAAATTAGAGATACCAAGGGAACATTTCATGCAAATATGGGCTCGATAAAGGACAGAAATGATAGGGACCTAACAGAAGCAGAATGTATTAAGAAGAGGTGGCAAAAATACACAGAATAACTATACAAAAAAGGTCTTCATGATCCAGATAATCACGATAATGTGATCACTCACCTACAGCCAAACATCCTGGAATGTGAAGTCAAGTGGGCCTTAGGAAGCGTCACTATGAACAAAGCTAGTGGAGGTGATGGAATTCCAGCTGAGGCATTTCAAATTCTAAAAGATGATACTGTGAAAGTGCTGCACTCAATATCTCAGCAAATTTGGAAAACTCAGCAGTGGTCACAAGACTGGAAAATATCAGCTTTCATTCCAATTTCAAAGAAAGGCAATGCCAAAAAATGCTCAAACTACCACACAATGTCTCTCATCTCACACACTAGTAAAGTAATGCTCAATATTCTCCAAATCAGTCTTCAACAATATATGAACCAAGAATTTCCGTATGTTCAAGTTGGGTTTAGACGATGCAGAGGAACCAGATATCAAATTGCCAACATCTATTGGATCATTTAAAAAGCAAGAGAGTTCCAATAATCATCTACTTCTGCCTTATTGGATAGGCTAAAGATTTTGACTGTATAGATCACAACAAACTGTGGAAAATTCTTCAAGAGATGGAAATACCATATCACCTAAACTGTCTCCTGAGAAATCTGTATGCAGGTCAAGAAACAACAGTTAGAACTGGACTTGGAACAATGGACTGGCTCCAAATTGGGAAAGGAGCACACCAAGGTTGTGTATTGTCACCCAGCTTATTTAACTTATATACAGAGTACATTATATGAAATTCTAAGCTGTTTGAAGCACCACCTAGAATCAAGATTGCCAGGAGAAATATCAATAACCTCAGATATGCAGATGACACCAACTTTACAGCAGAAAGAAAAGAGGAACTGAAGAGCCTCTTGATCAAAATGGAAGAGGAGAGTGAAAAAAACTGGCTTAAAACTCAACTTTCAAAAAACTAAAATTATAGCATCCAATCCCATCACTTCATGGCAAATAGATGGGGAAACAATGGAAATAGTGACAGATTTTACTTTCTTGAGCTCCAAAATCACTGCAGTTAGTGACTCCAGCCATGAAATTGAAAGATACTTGCTCCTTGGAAGTAAAGCTATGACAAACCTAGACAACATATTAAAAAGTAGAGACATTACTTTGCTGACAAAGATTCATCTAGTCAAAGTTATGGTTTTTCCAGTAGTCATGTATAGATATCAGATTTGAACTATAAAGAAAATTAAGTGCCAAAGAACTGATGCTTTTGAACTGTTGTGTTGGAGAAGACTCTTGAGCTTACCTTAGACTGCACGGTGATCAAAACAGGCAATCCAAAAGGAAATCAGTCCTGAATATTCGTTAGATGGACTGATGCTGAAGATTATTCTCCAATACTTTGGCCATCCGAATCAGAGAACTGACTCTTTGCAGAATACCCCTATCCTAAGAAAGATTTAAGGCACAGAAAAGGGAACACCAGAAGGTGAGATGGTTGGATGGCATCACTGACTCGATGGACATGAATCTGAGCACACTCTGGAAGTTGGTGATGGACGGGGAAGCCTGGCGTGCTGCAGTGCATGGGGTCACAAAGAATCAGACATGACTGAGCAACTGAACTACCTCGTAAAGGGTGAACATGCAACTGCTCCTACACATGTACCCACCTCCTTCTCTGCTAACACAGGCACCTCAAGCCTTCTTGCATTTCTCTTCCCTTAAACACAACTTAAATAAAAAATATCAAGACCTCAATAGTCCTGGAGTGAAAAGAACTGACCTCTTTTCCCTCATCACTGGAACAATTTTCCCCAAATTAGGAAGACCCCTTTGTAAGGCTCCCATTGGGGATGGATCACCTCATTTGTAAACACAGGAGAACTTGCTAACCCTTGCTTTGTGAAAAGTCTTTTAGGATCTGTGTCAACAGGGATTGCAAAATAACAAATTTTGCTATTTTGCAGAGTGGAAAATAGCAAATTCCATTTAATGGTCTCTTCAGCACACAAGCACCTTCACACACATATACACAGGTAACAACCATTTAGAAGAAATGCAAGGTTTTATCCTTCTGGTTTTAATTTTTAGTACAACATGAGAGTGTAATTTTTTTTTAAATCTAGTCTTGAGAAGAATTCTGTATATATTCAGATTTTTCTCAATTGGAAAATGGTACTTTTCCCATAATTTTAGATTTGAAATATTTTAAAATCTTTTGGCAACCCACTCCAGTGTTCTTGCCTGGAGAATCCCAGGGATGGGGGAACCTGGTGGGCTGTTGTCTATGGGGTCGCACAGAGTCGGACACGACTGAAGAGACTTAGCAGCAGCAGCAGCAGCAGCAAAATCTTTTAAGTGAGTTTGGAGTAGGTATGGAAGCAAAAAGAGTATATGTGAGAAGAAATTTGTGGATGTGTTTTTGTTTAAAAGAAATAGCAGTTTATAGAGAAGAAGTATCTTCTATCCCTCCTAAAATTTTAAATCGCTCTAAATTCAATATTTTATTTTTAAGGTATACTATCAGAGGAATAATAAATATTGGATCTGTGTTTTAAAATGCAATAAGAATTTACAGAAAGAGTTATACATTTTTTTAAAGTAAGAGGAAAATGAGAACTACAACTATTTGCCAACTCACCTGAAAGCATGTCAAATGATTAAATTCATTAAGCAACTTTATTCTTGGAAAGTTTTAAGATGATAAAAATGTTTAAATTTTGATCATAGAATGTTTCCACTGTCACCTCCAGTAGGTTGGTTTCGATGAATTAAAAAAAAAAGTTTTAAATGAAAACTAAACAGAAAATAAGCTCTATCCTTTTTGCATGCTTTATTTGCCTTTGCTTTCGCATTTGTTCCATGAATATTGCCTGTTCTTTCAGGGTAGAATACTTGAAACAAACTCATGGTCAGATATCAAAATCAGTTTGTCCACTCAGTTTTAACTCAGTCTAGTGAATGCTTCTCTAACTGTAAAAACGAAACAAAATTCTACTAGAACTGCTCTGTAATATTCAGCATTCTTCCACATCTATACTGGGTCACTCATTGTTTAAACAACATGATTAAGGAGAACCTGGAGCTACCAGGATGCTGCCCGACAAACATTACATCGGGGGATGGAGGCTTGCTTCTCAGAAAGGAACAGTCAGAAAATAAGACTACAGTTACAGGCACACGGAGAAAATTGGATGTCAATGTCATTTTTTATTCACTGGCAGTTTAATTTTTTAATGATAATGCATAGGGTGCTACTTTGAACTGTAAATAACCCCAATATCCCATTTCTCCATTTCCTGTTTGAAAATAGAGCATCCTCTCCTCTTGAATCTTAGCCATATACACACCCATTCATCGGAAATCACATTTTCAGAGTTTCTTGCAGCAGGTACAGCCATGCAGCCATATGTCAACATTTTGATGATCAGAATATGAACAAAGGTACTATGTGCACCTTCACAATTGCGTGTTTATAATAATCACACCATTTCCTCAACACTCTTTTTTCATCACTGTGGCTGGAGCACAAATGTGCTTTAAAACACACTTCATATGAGCATCACCCCAGGAAATGGAGCTGTAAAAAAGGGATTCTGTTTCTGATAAACGACATCCTGGACTTTTCATTGGAAATGAGAATATTATTATGCAAGTAAAATAAACCTCTGTGTTATCTAAGCTGCTGTTAAGGAGAGAGGAACTTTTCCTTACATCTTAGCTGTATCATATATAATAAAATGGCATTTATAATTCATTAGAAAAAAAGTTTTTCTTTCAACATATTTCACTCTAAGGTATGAAGTTGGTTTTCTTTTTCCTTGAGTTCGAATTAAAATGGGCTCAATAATATGATCTCAGTCTGTGGGAAGTCTCAACTTTTTCCTCAGGATTTTATGAACCTCTATGACTTTATTTTCTTATAAGTATGCCAACCATGTTGGACTCCCATTTAAATATGTTTTAAACTTATTTGATTCTCCCTTCTCAAAACTTATCTTCTCATTCAACTCTAGACGAAACCCTGGGTGCAACTCAACCACTTTCTACCCTGACTGACCTCAAAAAGGAACATTTCCTGAGGAATGTGAGAATCCCGCATCACTGAAGAATGTGCTGAGAATGAAATTTTGCCTGGGCAGGGATGCAAGCAGGAGCTCACATTTTTGCATCCCTGACCCATTTGAAATAGTCATCTAATCACAAGGCAGTAAAGAATTGTCACCATGCTCTCTGTTTTAAATTTTATTTTTTATAGAGTTCCTTTAGAGACTCCCCCTTTTTTTTTTTCAGTCTTGGCCATGGCTTGCAAGATCTCAGTTTCTCAACTAGGCATTGAACCCAGGCCAAAGCAGTGAAAGCCTAGAACCCAATGGTTGTGCTACCAGGGAACTCCCACCATTTGCTTTATTCTAGGGGCACTATTGGTTCACTCTACAAAGTTCTCCTCTCATGCCTCACCTCCACAGCCCCTGTGAAAGTTGTGTAAGGCCTAGTGTTCAAGCAGGTAGCCTGTGATATAAGCTTCTGTGTGCAAAATTAGTTCAACTAGTAGCTGTAAGGCTTACTGCCATTTCCTTAATTTGATTTTCAAAAATGTTAACAAAATGCACCATTTCTTATTAGATGATTGCCAGCTAAAGTAAAATAATAAATCTTCTGAATCATTTAGCAAAGCACCTCAGATAAATTAATCTCTGTCAACTACTATCACCTATTATCTACTCATCTGTCTATAGCATTCGTCTTTCTCTCTCTTGCAGTATTTTCAGCCAGAAAAAGGCTGATTTGAATCTTCTTTAAATCTATCATTGGGAAATTCAGTCATATACCCACGAGGATATTAAACGTAAAATTCATATATTTCTCTCAAGTTTTCAATTCATGTGTTTCTCTTCAAGTCTGTCAAAGCTGTGTCAGGATGAGAAAGATATATATGCTTTGTCACAAAGTAAATAAAAGGAATCAAGCGTCCAGGGCAGAAATATATAGGTAAACGAAAAGTATGCTTAATGGAGCACATATAACTGAAGACATAGTTTTCAAATTTTCTGCTATTTGTCTTTTATTTTTTATTGATTTCATGAATTCCCTAATTCACTAAATGTGTTTTGAGATCAACCATCTTCAAAGCCAAATTCAATCATGCATATGCTTTGGTAGAATGAATTATTTTGTGTGTAGAGGACAGTATACTTTTAATTCTAATGATTATCCTGATATAACATTGAGTGATATTGCCTAAGTATAAGACAAGTACATTTCATTCTCATGTTTCATAAAGTTTGTGGACTTTTCTTCCCTGCTGGCTCAGATGGTAAAGAATATGCCTACAATGTGGGAGACCTGGGTTTATCCCTGGGACAGGAAGATCCCCTGGAGAAGGGAATGACAATCCACTCAAGTATTCTTCCCTGGAGAATTCCATGGACAGAGAAGCTTAGTGGGCTACAGTCCATGGAGTCCCAAAGAGTCAGATATGACTGACTAACACCTCACTTTCACTCCCTGAAATATATTAGGATATTATAGGCCATTTATCACCATTACATGTGTAACGTGTATGTATGTATTCCATCCAAGTTCACTGACAGTCCCATCTGGCTTAAAATAAGAATTAATTGTGTAGGTATATCCATGCCTTGGTCCAAGAACAGTGAACACCTGTTCAATGACCAAGGTGAGGAGATGACAGCCTGTCATGTGAAGTCACATGAACTAGGTTCTTAAAGAACAGGAGATAGGCATAGACTTTTGTCTTGGCACAGTTAGCCTCTGACCTTGACCCCAGCCTGGGTCACTCTCGACCTCTTGCACCATCAAGCTTCCTGAGGCACAACTCACATATGCACATATAGCAGGAGCACTTGCACTTTTTATCATTGATGAGAGTGTGATGCTAAATGTATGGATTCATTGCAGCGCACACTCCACTCACATCTACTTATATGCATGTGTGCAATAAACAGGATATACGACCATGAAACAAATCTTCTCAAGTTTTAGGTAAAAGGAGGCTCTAGGGAAGCTCTAGGTCAAGAGCCTCATTGGACACAGCCATAAAACAGTTTTGGGAAATCAGAGAACCCAGAATTATTTTGAATTAGAAGAAGAAATCAAGGAACTTTTATTTAAGCTATGTGAATATTGTGTTTAAGGTGGTTCCATCAAGTCAGCACTATTTCTCTAGAAGCTTCAGCAACTTATGGATAATTGACAAATGTTTATTGACTAGCTATGGTATAAGATGACATTTTTGATCATATATTCAACTTTGTGCCATTTCCTTTAAAGTAGCAAGACAAATAATGGAAGTGCACCTTGAGGATACATCACTATTTCTTTTTAACTTGTTAGAGCTCAAAATGTTTTAGTAAATTAAAATATTTTAATGATTTTGGAAACTTCAGGAAACCAATTATTAATATCTAAAAATTATTGTTATTTCATCTAAGCAATGGCAGAGAACTAATTTCACTCAGTGCTCTTAAATGTCAGGTGTTAAAACAATAAATATTATAAAAAGAAATTATAGAATACACAAAACAACTGTATAAAAAAGATCATCACAACCCAGTTAATCACAATGGTGTGATCACTCACCTAGAGCCAGACATCCTGGAATTTGAAGACAGGTGGGCCATAGGAAGCATCACTACAAACAAAGCTAGTTGAGGTGATGGAATTCCAGTTGAACTATTTCAAATCATAAAAGATGATGTGGTGAAAGTACTGCACTCAATATGCCAGCAAATTTGGAAAATTTTCTGGAAGAGGTCCACAGGACTGGAGGAGGACAGTTTTCCTTCCAATGCCAAAGAAAGGCAATGCCAAAGAATTTCCAAACTACCATATAATTGCACTCATTTCACATGCCAGTAACTTAATGCTCAAAATTCTTCAAGCCAGGCTTCAGCAGTACATGAACTGTGAACTTCCAGATATTCAAGCTGATTTTAGAAAAGGCAGAGCAACCAGATATCAAGTTGCCAACATCCGCTGGATCATTGAAAAAGAGAGTTCCAGAAAAACATCTATTTCTGCTTTATTGACTATCAAAAGCCTTTGACGATCTGGAAAAAAAAAAGAACTGTGGAAAATTATTCAGTTCAGTTCAGTCGCTCAGTCATATCCGATTTTTTGTGAGCCATGAAGCGCAGCATACCAGGCCTCCCTGTCCATCACCAATTCCCGGAGATAACCCAGACTCAAGACCATTGAATCAGTGATGCCATCCAGCCATCTCATCCTCTATCGTCTCCTTCTCCTGCTGTCCCCAAACACTCTCAGCATTAGAGTCTTTTCCAATGAGTCAACTATTCACAAGAGGTGGCCAAAGTACAGTAGTTTCAGCTTCAGAATCATTCCCTCGAAAAATTCCCAGGGCTGATGTCCTTCAGAAGGGACTGATTGGATCTCCTTGCAGTCCAAGAGACTCTCAAGAGTCTTCTCCAACACCACAGTTCAAAAGC
>SJYA01013869.1:0-10749 GCA_006410615.1 Neotragus moschatus
CCATCCATAAGAAAAAGAAATGCAAAAAGTCAAAAAGGTTGTCTAAAGAAGGCCTTACAAATAGATGAGAAAAGAAGAAAAACTAAATTCAAAGGAGAAAAGGAAAGATATACCCATTTGAATGCAGAGTTTCAGAGAATAGCAAGAAGAGATAAGAATGATTTCCTCAGTGATCAGTGCAAAGAAATAGAGTAAAACAATAGAATGGGAAAGACTAAAATTCTCTTCAAGAAAATTAGAGATACCAAGGGAACACTTCATGCAAAGATGGGCACAATAAAGGACAGAAATGATATGGACCTAACAAAAGCAGAAGATACTAAGAAGAGGTGGCAAGAATACACAGAAGAACTGTGCAAAAAAGATCTTCATGATCCAGATAACCACAATGGTGTGATCACTCACCTAGAGCCAGACATTCTGGAATGTGAACTCAAGTTGGCCTTAGGAAGCATCACTACAAACAAAGCTAGTGGCGGTGATGGAATTCCAGCTGAGCTATTTCACATCCTCAGAGATGATGCTGTGAAAGTGCTGCACTCAATATGTCAGCAAATTTGGAAAACTCATCAGTGGCCACAGGACCAGAAAAGTCAGTCTCCATTCCAATCCTAAAGAAGGGCAATGCCAAAAAATGCTCAAACTACCACACAATTGCACTCATCTCACACACTAACAAAGTAATGCTCAAAATTCTCCAAGCCAGGCTTCAACAGTACATGAACCATGAACTTCCAGATGTTCAAACTTCCAAGATGTTCAAGCTTGCTTTAGAAAAGGCAGAGGAACCAGAGATCAAATTGCCAACATCCACTGGATCATCATAAAAGCAAGAGAGTTCCAGAAAAACATCTATTTCTGCTTTATTGACTATTCAAAGTCTTTGTCAGTGTGGATCACAACAAACTGTGGAAAATTCTTCAAGAACTGTGAGTGCTAGACCACATTACCTGTCTCCTGCGAAATCTGTTTGCAGGTCAAGAAGAAACAGTTAGAACTGGACATGGAACAACTGACTGGTTCCAAATTGGGAAAGGAGTCTTTCAAGGTTGTATATTGTCACCTTGTTTATTTAACTTATATACATACATGTATATACATATATACATTTGTATATACATATATTTAATTTATATACATACATGCAAAGTGCATCATGAGAAATGCAAATACCAGGCTGAATGAAGCATAAGCTGGAATCAAGATTGTTGGGAGAAATATCGATAACCTCAGATATGCAGATGACACCACCCTTATCGCAGAAAGTGAAGAAAAACTGAAGAGCTTCTTGATGAAAGTGAAAGAGGACAGTGAAAAAGCTGGCTTAAAGCTCAACATTCAAAGAACTAAAATCATAGCATCTGTTCCCATCATTTCATGGCAAATAGAAGGGGAAACAATGGAAACAGTGAGTCTTTATTTTCTTAGGCTCCAAAATCACTGGAGATGGTGACTGCAGCCATGAAATTAAAAGATACTTGCTCCTTGGAAGAAAAGCTATGACCAACTTAGACAGCATATTAAAAAGCAGAGACCTTACTTTGCCAATGAAGGTGCGTCTAGTCAAAGCTATGGTTTTTCCAGTAGTCATGTATGGATGTGAGACTTGAACTATAAAGAAAGCTGAGTGCCAAAGAATTGATGCTTTTGAACTGTGGTATTGGAAAAGACTCTTAAGAGTCTCTTGGACTGCAAGGAAATCCAACCTGTCCATCCTAAAGGAAATCAGTCCTAACTATTCATTGGAAGGACTAATGCTAAAGCTGAAACTCCAATACTTTGGCCACCTGATGTGAAGAAATAACTCATTGAAGAGATGCTGGAAAAGATTGAAGGTAGGAGGAGAAGGGGCCAACAGAGGATAAGATGGATGGATGGTATCACTAACTCAATGGACATGAGTTTGAGAAACCTCCAGGAGTTGGTGATGAATAGGGAGCCTGGTGTGTTGCAGTCCATAGGTGACAAAGAGTCGGACACAACTGAGCAAATGAACTTAACTGAATTGAATGTAAAATTAAGACTTTTGCATTATGATGGGAAGCTTCATAATCTTAAAACATACTCAATAAACTACCTTTTAAAAAGCAAACATTAAATGTGTATGTACTCAGGTACTGAGGTAAAATTTCACATACTTTATCTCTCCTGTAATTCTATCAAGAACTGATAAAGGAGTTGCCAATTTTATTTCTTTAATATAGAAGAAGAAACTGACACTTAATGATTTTAAAAACAAGATGAAAGATCCAAAATGGAGTTACCTATGCTAAACCCTATGTCACCAACTTAAGATTTAAGCTAACTATAGTTTCTGCTTGTAATGGAATCTTAAACCAGAAAATCAGGAATCACCTGATCACTACTAGTTAATCCACCTGACAGATCACCTCCAGCCTCCTAAGGAAAGTAATATTGCAATAACCAACCTGCTTTTTGCCTCTTATCTTCCTTGTTGCCACTCCATTCTGCCCGTGAACATCCTTCATTTTATAAAGCTCCTTGGCGCCCCTTTCTAGATTGGATTCTGCCCCATTCATGAATCATTGAATGAAGTCAACAAAACCTTTAAATTGTATTCAGTTGAATTCTGTTTTTTAACAGAAAAATTATGTAACTTGTTTATGGCCAAACAGCAAAGAGCAGATATGACTCAGTCCTATGCCTGTCTGACTCCAAAGGCCATATTCTTACCCTACATTACACTGACTTTCGTGTATGGAATAGTAATTAAATTTTACCCACCTCTTAGTGGAGGGGTAAGGAAGATGACCTGATTCCTTGCTGCTTTCAGCAGGGTGTATTGCCTTACCCTCTGAATATATTTTTGAGTCATGAGAGGTTTAATTGATTTTTTTGTTTTAAAATCATATTCAATGTGTATGATAGTCTATAGCTAGTTAGACAGGCTATTACAACTATGCAGCTAATAAATTTTAATTTCAAGTGGATGTTTTGCTAACCTTGGCTAGCCAATCAGAGACACATTTAATTGGTCTCAAGGAGCTCTAAGGATTAGTGTTGGTCCATCACCAAAAAATAGAAAAAAAAATTAGCAAAAGCTGGCGTCCTAGAATATGGTCATAGTTCAAATAACTTCATGAATCAATTATTTTATTTTAAACAATTGAGTTTTAATACTATATAGTGAACAATTGTGTTTAGCATTATGAAGTGTCAAGATAAATGATAGCACCTCAATATAATCTACATATGATACATTGACGTCATGAAATAGTATCAATAAATTGAGACTATAAAGATAAGAATATTTTCCTGATTTTGTAAATAATTTTTTGAACTAAAAATCTTAAAGCTAATTGGTTAGAAGTAGAATGTACCATTTCACCTGCCAAGAGCCTTGCAAGAATTTCTTCACAATGGAAAGAATGGCTGATAAGAATCTAGAGTCATCTCAGAAGAGTTCCTCTTCCTGGCACAGGAATTTCCCTTACAAATTTAAATTTTCTTTATAAAAATAAATTTCCTTTTACACAAAGAAAATGTATCCTCTTCTTTAGAGTTTTCCCTGTGTCCAATGTTCCTCAATTGCTGTCAACTCAAAATAATCATTATGCAAAAGTAGTATGTTTTAGGGTTGCATATTCTGGTCCCCTTCCCTGGTTAACCAGTAGGTAGGGTAAAATCTCAAACTCTTCACTGCAGATGGTGGCTCTCAAACTCCAAAATCACTGAAGATGGTCGCTGCAGCCATGAAATAAAAGATGCTTGCTCCTTGGAAGAAAAGCTATGACCAACTTTGATAACATATTAAAAAGCAGAGACATTATTTTGCCAGCAAAGGTCCATCTGGTCAAAGCTATGGTTTTTCCAATAGTTATGTATGGATGTGAGAGACTATAAGGACTATAAGGAAGGCTGAGCAGCAAAGAATTGATGTTTTTGAACTGTGGTGTTGGAGAAGATTCTTGAGAGTCCTTTAGACTGCAAGGAGATCCAACCAGTCCATCCTAAAGGAAATCAGCCCTGAATATTCAGTGGAAGGACTGATCCTGAAGTTGAAGCTCTAATAGTTTGGCCATCTGATGTGATGAGCCAACTCATTAGAAAAGACCCTGATGCCAGGCAAGATTGAAGGCAGGAGGAGAAGGGGACAACAGAGGACAAGATGGTTGGATGGCATCACCGACTCAATAGACATGAGTTTGAGCAAGCTCCAGGAGATGGTGAAGGACAGGGAAGCCTGGCATGCTGCAGTCCATGGGTCACAAAGAGTTGAACACACTGAAGCGACTGAACAACCACCACAACAACAAAGGTAAAATCTCAGACTCTTCACAGTTCTTGATGGTTCTGTCTATGGCGAGGGGCTGCTGAAAGAGAAAGGACAATGACCCCACACTCTGAGATCAGTGGCTTGATTACCGGGAATTCATTACTGAGTGGTGTCACCCATGTACTGAACGGTGGGAGGATGAGGGGGCAGCAGTGCCCTGCCTGTTAAAGAAGTTAAAGAGGCTGAGTGGTGAGAAATATAATTCAAACTGGTCAAATGGTGGCTTGGTCATTTTCACTCTTATCTGGGTAAGTAGAGGAAGAGGTATTATCAGGAAAATGGGGTGGCCCTCTCCACAGTTCCACAGCTCCATGCAAAAGATGATGCAGTTGTGGCGCCTGAGCCAAGGAACTCCTAAGCTGAAATAATGTTGGCAATGAGGATCTTGCTATATAATATGGAACTCTACATGTAGTAAAAGCATTAGAAGTTCATTTGGTTGAGGGAGTTCCCTGGTGGCCCAGTGGCTAAGATCTCCTGCGCCCAGTGCAGGGGGCCCAGGTTCGATTCCTGGTCAGGGAAATAGATCCTACAAGCCACAACTAGAACTAGAGTTCACATACTTCAACTACAAAATCCCACAGGCTGCAATTAAGACCCAGCTCAGACAGATAAATGAAGAAAAAAACTTCATTTGTTTGAGCCTTGAGTGGCTGACAGCTGAACCTAAAAACAAATATGCCCTGCCAACTAATGTGAAGCTGTGATCTCCCTCTTCATCCACTGGACCCTCACTCCCATGCTATTCCAATTTCATTGGCTGTAAGGATAAAGATAATTTGTGGTAGGGCCAAGGTCTTTCTGGTGTCAAGGAAGATCAAAGGCCATATACACTCTGAACTTTGGGATATGGGGGGTTTTAAACTTCTGTGACTCTATAGGATCAGCCACCCAAAGGGCCAACCTTCTCACTTTCATGGAAGTGAGATGAGGTGCCCAGGGGTGCCCAAGGAAGACGAAATGACCAAATACAGTTAATACAGTTTGGATAGGGTTCACAGGGGTCAGGGCTTCCCTGACCTCAGATGGTAAAGAATCCACCTGCAATGCGGGAGACCTGGGTTCGATCCCTGGGTTGGGAAGATCCTCTGGAGAAGGGAAAGGCTACTCACTCCAGTATTCTGGCCTGGAGAATTCCATGGACTGTATAGTCGATGTGGTCGCAAAGAATCAGACACGACTGAGCAACTTTCACTTTCAGTTTCATAGGGAGCACAGTAAGTGAGGAAAGCTGATGTGACCTTGTGGGTGGGACCTATGAACCAATCCGATGTATTTTGGGGGGGTTGCTTCTACATCTAATGTATAGTAAGAATTGGTATATTATATGCATACATTTCCCATCCCGATAGTGTCAAGGGATTCTCCCTGAGTTGTAGGAAAGTTGCTTCTGACTTTGGCACTGCACACTTTTTGAATTTCAGTGACTAATGAATCGGTCTTCAGAGCACTTCCCAGGTGGCATTAGTGGTTTAAAAAAAATATGCTTGCCAATTCAGGAGATGCAAGAAACGTGGTTCAATCCCTGGGTCAAGAAGATCCCCTGGAGTAGGAAGTGGCAACCCACTCCAGTTTTTTCTTGCCTAGAAAATTCCATGGACAGAGGAGCCTGGCAGGCTAAAGTCGATAGGGTCACAAAGAGTTGGACACAACTGAGCGACTGAGCACACACACACAAAGGGATTTAGGGTGGCCTAGTACAATAGCTGGCGTCCTTGTAAGAAAAAGTACATTTGGACAGACACACAGGAAAGGGACACCATCTGAAGGTGTAAGACAGGCAAGAAGACTTCATAATGACGGAGGTTAAAAGTGGTGTGAATCAGCAGCAACACCAAGTATTAATAGTAGTATTAGGATGAGGCAATGAAGGATCTTTCTCAAGAGACTTCAGAGGAAATGCAGCCCTGCTGGCACCTTGCTTTCAGACTTTCAGCCTCCAGAGCTGTGAGGGAATAAATTCCTGTTGCTTTAAGCCACCTAGTTTGTGGTATTTTATGACAGTCCAAGGGAGCTAATATAAAGGCTCTATTCATGGGATTTTCCAGCCAAGAATACTGGAGTGTGTAAGTCTTTCCCTTCTCCAGGTATCTTCCCTATTCAGGGATAGAATGGAGTCTCCTGTACTGCATGCAGATTCTTTCTGTCTGAGGCACCAGGGAAGCCCCTCCCTAGGGTGAGCCCTGAGGAAAATCAGGGTGTGAGAATACAGGAAACTGGCCCCAAATAGCTGAGGTGCATATCAAAGGAATGATTTCAATGAGCCCAGACTCTTGTATCTTCCCATAAATATAAAAGCAATATTTTCACTATACTGATTCTTCCAATCCATGAACATGGTATATTTCTCCATCTATTAGTGTCCTCTTTGATTTCTTTAATCAGAGTTTTATAATTTTCTATATATGGGTCTTTAGTTTCTTTAGGTAGGTATATTCCTAAGTATTGTATTCTTTTCGTTGCAATGGTAAATGGGGGGTCAGGATTGGGAGCTCATATACACTCATGGCTGATTCATGTCAATGTATAGCAAAATGAATACAGTATTGTAAAGCAAAACAAACTAAAAAATAAAAATTAAAATTAAAACAATAATAAAATAAAAGCAATAAATTCCTTAACTCAAGACACCTGGCTTTCTTTAATTAACAATCATTTTTTGATGTTTAGACTGCCTTCCTTTGTTGTAAACCTTCTATATAACCTGACTCCTCCTCCCCTCACTTCCTCAGAGCAGTTCTCTGAGGGTTACTTGACATGATGCCTCAGGGGCTTGAAGTCCTAAAAATTCCCACTGAATAAAACTTAATGCTCTGGGACTTCCCTGATGGTCCAGTGGTTAAGATTCTGCACTTCCAGTGCAGGGATCATGGGTTCAATCCCAGGTCAGGGAACTAAGATCTTGCATTCCATAAATAAGTAAATATTTTCCAGGGGTAAATATGCCACCTGTTCCTTCTTCTGCTTATAGTAAAAATATAAGAGGGAGAATTTGAGGGTAAACTGTTAAACAAAAAAGGATCCAGGACTTGATGAATTTGGACATCCTCAGGTGTTAAGATGGAGAAGGCAATGGCAAGCCACTCCAGTACTCTTGCCTAGAAAATCTCATGGACGGAGAAGCCTGGTAGGCTGCAGTCCATGGGGTCGCTCCTAGTCGGACATGATTGAGCGACTTCACTTTAACTTTTCACTTTCATGCATTGGAGAAGGAAATGGCAACTCACTCCAGTGTTCTTGCCTGGAGAATCCTAGGGACGGGGGAGCCTGGTGGGCTGCCATCTATGGAGTCACACAGAGTCAGACACAACTGAAGCGACTTAGCAGTAGCAGCAGCAGCAGCAGGTGCTAAGATGGCAAAGAAAAAGCCAAAAATGTGACTTTTTAAACTTCTGCTGGTACTTCAGAAAAACAGAAGTATCCACTCACACACAAAAAATCCTTTGAAAAGATGAAGGGTGTGCCTCTTAAATTCTCTTAATCAAACCAGGGGCCTGCAGGAGGTTTAAGGGACACTGACCCTTATCCATCACAGCAGGAAGCTATAACAGAGAAGGCATTAATTTGGAAAGATCTATAGAAATGGGTTTTATCAAATGAAGTTAATTCCACTGAAGTCCAGGGGAGCCCTACAAAGTTTTTGAAAAGCTTAGCTTATTTAAAAAAAAAAAAAAACCCACTGCTTATTGGACTGAAAGGGCAGACAGAGTGCAAGATGAAAGGAGGTTGTCAGATCTCCAAAATTCTCCAGACAGGAAGAGCACTGATAAAATTATTCAGCTTTAGAAGAGTTAGGGAAAACACTGAAACCACTCGCCCTGGACAGACACCATAATAACACTTGAACAAGTTATCTTAAAAAGGAGGTCCTGGTAAGGAACACAGAACTAACAAATTACCAGAAGAATTCAGGAAAACTCAAGAGAGGAGATTCCAATCCATATGTCCTACCACCTCCCAGGATTCCCCTCACTAGACTCCACCATGACTGAACCATGTGAGCACTCTCAGGAAGGATGTGGAATCAGAGTGATTGGCCAGAGACAACCCGGAAACTAATCCCATCAATGTAAAACCCAAGGCTGTGTTGTGAGCTATGTGGCAAAGCAGTTCTCCTGGGTTCCCTTACCCTTCTACTCTCCAACCAAGCACCCCTTCCCAATAAGTCTTTTGCTTTGTTAGCCCCTGTGTCTCCTCATATGATTATTTCTAGTGTTCGACAAGAGCCCACTCTTGGACCGTGAAAGGGGTCTCCTTCCTGCAACAGAAGTGTGTTACCTTCCATGAAAAAGGAGAAAACCAAGGAGTGGAGCTGAATGACAGGCAGGGTTAAACCCAGACTTTGAAAACTAATCAAGAGATGTGAAACATGCGACCAGTTGTATTTCAGAGCTGCTGGACCCAGTGACCCCTCTGAACCTCCTAGTGTCCCTCCTTTTTGACTATTGAAGGGCAGCAGAGTATTTCACCCCAAAACATGGAAGGTAGCACACTTCTGTTGCAGGAAGGGGGACCCCTTCCATGGTCCGAGAGTGGGCCTTCTTGGCATAAGGATCATTTTGAGCTATTAAAAAAAATAAAAAGCTGCAGACATAGGAGAAACTCTGAAAACAGAAAGGTTACCCTTTACTAAAGGAAATCTATATTTATTTTACATTAGAAAGGGGACCTGTACTAATAAGGGGCCTGTGTACCTGCCAAGTCGCTGTCATGTCCAACTCCCTGTGACCCCATGGACTGTAGCCCATCAGGTTCCTCCGTCCATGGGGATTCTCCAGGCAAGAATACTGAAGTTGGGTTGCCATGCCCTCCTTCAGGGGATCTTCCCAATCTAGGAATCGAGCTGGCATCTCTTATATCTCCTGCACTCGCAGGTGGATTATTTTACCACTAGTGCCACCTGGGAAGGGACCTATTATCAAAGATAACTTTTCACCTGAGAGACTTATCTGCAGGGCAGGGCAACCTCTGTTTACCAAATATTTTCTACACTCACCTTTCCTTGAATTGAATTTCCTCTCCTCGGTATCTTTCGTCTTTAGCTGAAGATGATATTTTGCTGCTGACTTGGACCATTTCTGGAGAAGGAAATGGCAACCCACTCCAGTACTCTTGCCTAGAAAATTCCATGGCTGGAGGAGCCTGGTGGGCTACAGTCCACGGGGTCACAAGCTTTTCTGTATATCTCCCATGTATATACTGATGCCGGATTTTATTGACTGCTGAAATTCCCTAGTGACCCAAGGGTTGGCCTTCCCTGGTGGCACAGAGGGTAAATAATCTGCTTGTAACGTAGGAGACCTGAGTTCAATNGGGCTACAGTCCACGGGGTCACAAGCTTTTCTGTATATCTCCCATGTATATACTGATGCCGGATTTTATTGACTGCTGAAATTCCCTAGTGACCCAAGGGTTGGCCTTCCCTGGTGGCACAGAGGGTAAATAATCTGCTTGTAACGTAGGAGACCTGAGTTCAATCCTAGGGTCAGGAAGATCTCCTGGAGAAGGGAATGGCAACCCACTCCAGAACTCTTGCCTGGCGAATCCCACGGACAGAGAAGCCTGGTGGCCTACTCACTAGTCCAGTGAGTCACAAAGAGTAGGACATGATTGAAGGACTTTCACTTTCTTTCACTTTCCAGGGTTTGGACTCTGAACTTCCCCTGAAGGATGCACAAGTAGAATCCATGGTCCAGAACTAAAATCCTTCAGGCCATGCAGCTTGCAAAGTTTTTGTAACTGCTAAGTCTCCAAATCATCACCTGTGTGACTTAAATACAGTTTGATCATCAACCTCCTTGATAACTCTATTGAAACCGCAGAAGACAGCTCAAAACCCTTAATCTGCTTTGGGGTAACTGATAGACTGTCCACAGTTTCTGACTCAGGAAACTTGTGCCTTCTGTCTGCATTCATGAATCTGTGGCAGTCTAACCTGTTGATCTGCAAGTAGTGAAAACTCTCAGACCTTTAGTTCTCAACAGGTGATATATGTTACATCTGGACCAAGACAGAGGAGGAAGTTAAATGCATGTTCTGTCTTCTCAACCACTCCACCTTTTTTTTTTTTTTTTGGCTTTTTTTTTTCTTACCAGTTTGTACCAGGTTTAATACTGGTCCCCAAAAGGTATGTCCAAGTTGTAATCCCCAGAACCGGCAAAGGTGACCTTATGTGGAAAAATGACCTTTGCACATGTAATTATGGATTCTGAGATGAGATAAGATGAGATAAGAAGAGGTGGCAAGAATACACAGAAGAACTGTTCAAAAAAGTTCTTCACAACCAAGATAATCACGGTGGTGTGATAACTCACCTAGAGCCAGACACCCTGGATTGTGAAGTCAAGTGGGCCTTAGAAAGCATCACTACGAACAAAGCTAGCAGAAGTGATGGAATTCCAGTTGAGCTGTTTCAAATCCTGAAAGATGATGCTGTGAAAGTGCTGCACTCA